>OX376056.1:13844232-14074214 GCA_947361185.1 Charanyca ferruginea | reverse complement strand
TCACGAGGACAGATATCGAGAATTTCATAAATAAGGCACCTAATGAAAAATACTTAGCAACAAAGGTAGGTTATAGTTGCATTTGTTTTCTATTATTTTCATCAAACTAAATTGCTAGTTAGAGGTACCAACCAAAATACAGTTCTAACACACTTTGGGATCAGCGGTGTCTGCAGAGGGATAGAACTGGCTAACATAACAGTGGAAGATGTCGAAACTGATACCCATCTTCAAGCCATAAATCTGCCCAATACAAAGACAAATAAGGAGAGGAAATTCGTTATAAGTGGAGAATTTCTAAACATTGTCAAAGCCTACCAAGACTTACGGCCAAGTGGAGTGGGCACGCCGAGATTTTTTCTCAACTATCAAAACGGAAAATGCACAAGGCAAGTTATAGGCAAAAATAAATTAAGCAACATGCCAAAAGAGATCGCCACTTATCTAAATTTGCCTAATCCGGAACAGTACACTGGCCACTGTTTCCGAAGAACATCCGCCACTCTCTTGGCGGATTCTGGTGCAAATATAACAACGTTAAAACGCCACGGTGGATTGAGATCCGATCAAGTGGCGGAAGGCTATATCGAGAACTCCATTCATTCGATATCACCCAGCGTATCACAGAACGCATCAATATTCTCCCAACTGGCCCACGACCATCGACATCAAGAGATGAGTCAACTGAGCTGATTCTCTATCCAGAACATCCGAACGAGGGAGCCTCCAACCTGGAACTACGTGTATCTCCCACGTTTACCCCACAGACAACTCAACATTCATCTTCACAGATAACTGCAACTAACTTACCGGGAAAAAACATCACGTTAAATATCCAGAATTGTACAAATTGTACATTTAATTTTTAATAAAATAAACCACATATTTCATATTGTATTGGATTGTTTTATTTTCTCGCAATCGTAGTGAAAAGTATACTGTAACACACGACGCTAAAACCCATTAAAACTCGGTTTCTATTTACTCCCTCGCTAAAGCTCGGGAGTAAAACTACCTCGTATATAATGGGTCATTTTAGCTCCTTGTATAACAATCTACTATTATCGTATTGACATTTGCACACCATGTATGGCAAGATATGCTGGAACTACCTAAATGAAACGTCTATTGTACCGTATTCTAGCAAATAAATATTTTGATTTGATTTGATTTAGGTGACAAATCATCCGCAGATTTTTTTTATCTTCAGATGAAACACCAACCTTGTCAAAATATGTAAGACTTTTTTTGTATGTTTGTTGCGCGATTACTCCTCCAGTTATGAATTGAGGGCATGCTTCAGAGGTAATCCCATGTAATTCTATTAAAATTAATCCAGCACTTTTTCAAACTACCTTCCTTCAGCAATTTTGTATGAAAATTTACATCCTCACAAATCTCTGTTTTAATTGCGTTGCCGTTTTGTAATGGGTTTGGTTAATAAGATGATACTAAAAAGCAGAAAATAAAGAACTTTAAATAAAAAAGACAACCGCCTTCATAAGCTAAGAAGTAGGTACATACCTTAAAAAGACAACCCTGCATAAATCCACTAAAAACGCTCTTTAGAATAATATCATACCACCAACTACACAATCTGTGCACCACAGGTATGACCTGAGCCCTATTCCTGAATATTCATATAAAGGCTAAACAAATTCGGAATATTAATGCAACAGCCACTCTCGGACACGGCTTCATTAGCATTACTGTCAAATACTTTGCATTTGCTTTGGCAATACTGTTGAATACCCATGTCATATTTATGTTCTAAGTAAGCAAAGCTAAGTGTAAGGAATAATATTTGCGAACTAAAATCCCGCGCTTGTTTGTGATTAAAAGGTTATGACAGTACTTAACTGTGAATGGAAAAGCCATTACAGATTAATGCATTTTTCAGGTGCTGAACCACTCCGCTGCTGAACATAGGCCTCCCCCATATGGGGGGTTTGCCATAATCACCACGCTTGGCGCCTCGTCTTAGGGATCGGAGTGAAGTGGTTTAGTTCCGGATTTTCCCTTAGTCGCCTTCGACGGCACGAAATGGGTGAGTGCTATTCTAGCCCGGCCACCCGACGGGGAGGTGCACACTATAACCTACAAATGTTATAGTTACCAAGGGCGTCGCCAAGAAGGGAGGGTAGGCAGTTGCCCCCCCCCCCCCCCCTAGAGATTACAAAAGCTTCATGTGCCTTTGACTGTATTTAATTTTTTTTATTTTCCTATCCATATCAACTTGCCCCCCCCCCCCCCCGCCCCCCTGGGTCATCAGCTGGCGAGTCCTTGCGACGCTCTTGATAGTAATTATGTCTGTTTGTTATACTTCGTCACACTGGTTGACTGCCCCTTTGATACCGTTGTCACAGGTGCGACCACGGAATAGAGTTTAAACAAGTGAAAGTGCCAACGCGGGACGGCTACATTGGCCCATTTTCAGATTGGCATTTTGGCACGTTGCGTGTGTCACAGTTATGCGGAAAATAAGTAAAATAATAATAATCTTAATCAGTTGTAATAATTTTTAATTTGGTATAATCAAAAAAGATTACTTGTTGTTCATACAAAATTAAGACTTATTACAACTGACGCAAGATGGTATTATTTTTAATTGTGAATTGTGACACGCGCGGGTTGGCAGCGTCGGCACGTCCACTTGTTTTTTTCACGTTAACGTTATGGTTTTGTCCATTAGGAATTTCTCACCAGTAGTTTGGAAGTTGGTTGCGTAACACCCCCGTGTCTCGGAAAGCAGTCCTGCGCCTGATCTCTCTCCGGTCATGTCGGACTGTAGTTCCATCGTACTATGAGAGTGAGGGAAGAGGTAGTCCTCTTCCCTCACTCTCATAGTACGATGGGACGACAGTACACAGATGCACTAGCACCTGTGTTTGTGCACACACTTGTGCACGGGTAATATCTCCTTCGTAGGTGCTTGTCTAGTCGCGATTTAGATTGGCCACCGTGACCGAAATTCACCACAAGACAGCTGAAACGATCTTAATAAAATTGACAAAAAAATAGCCTGGGACTTTAAAACAAACTACTTGTAATCCTGAATATCATCATGACTACCTAAGTATTATAAATTAAAGTTGAGTTTTCGTTGAGAGTTCGGGCTAATCTCCGTAACTACTGGGACTTTAAAACAAACTACTTGTAATCCTGAATATCATCATGACTACCTAAGTATTATAAATTAAAGTTGAGTTTTCGTTGAGAGTTCGGGCTAATCTCCGTAACTACTGGCCCTAATCTGTATATTGTTTCGCTAATAATAATAATAATAATTCTTTATTATCAGGCTACTAAGGCCCATAGAAAACATACACAAATTAAATAAACAAAACATAAACTAATACATAATTTTTAACCTCGTTTTTTCAATTAATAATAATAATAATAATAATATGTGGGGACAATTCACACACGGCCATCTGACCCCAAACTAGGGAGACCCTGTATTATGGGTGTCAGACAGCTGATATACATACACAAATACATTTTAAATACATACATATATAGATAAACAACACCCAGACACAAGGCAAACACAAGTGCTCATCACACAAATATTTACCCTGGGCGGTAATCGAACCCGCAACACGCTGCGCAGCAGTCGATCGCTCAGCCACTGCGCCAACCGTGTCGTCAATTAATCTATTTACTACGTTGGATCGGCGACGTATTGCGCCGAGTCGTATTGGTGTCGGGAACCTTCCGCAAAAACACCGATACAAGACACCCGACGGCCAAAATTCTTCCTTCAAGAAGGTCTCTAGGTGATGAGTTGGTACCCGCACCACAAAAGATTTGAAGTTCATTTTGTGACGCGACTCCAACCACTCCCACCATTTCACCTTAAGAGTAGAGACTCTTAAGGTGAAATAAGAAGCTACGGCATCACTGGGTGCTATAGGCTATATTATTGGAACGAAGTTCCTTATCGCGCGTTGTGAAAGGGGGCTAGACGGAAAAAATTCTTACGAAAAGTTGTCACGACACTTTTTTGCTATTTTTATTACTTCACAAACGCAGACAATTCGAACAGAAAATTGAATCGTTGGAACTGTCAAATAGAGTTCATTATTAGTTGAATCGCGGCTTTTCTATGAAAATATTGGAGCGAATTAAAACCTTATTTTTACACATTAACCGTGAAATTCGGTTGCACATAGCTCCTATTGTCCGGTCGGGCACCTGCCTATACGTTTCTCAGAATAATTTTATCATACCTAGTTTGGTAAAATTTCAATTTTTAACCGTTTACGTTTACAAAATAAAGTCCGAATTCGCTTTTCGTAGAATATGTTTATGTATTTAAAGGCGGCGCGGCGAACTCTTTGAACTAGGTACTACCTACGGCGATATGTTTAGTACCTAAGTTTATTCGCTCAAATAGTGGCGGTACCTACCTCAATGACATCGGAATTATCATTGCGTGATAATTCCGATGATAACGACCTACGAGATAAGTCCACCTTTCACTGTGAGACTGTGTGGATTGTGAAAACGAGTGTAAATTTTAAGTCGATAATTAAGCCATAGAATACGTAGGTTAGGTAGGTAGGTAGTTACTGTACCTACTTCTATGTTTTGTTTAGTAGGTACCTATTGAAAGTTTGGGTTTGATAATCATGAGCTTTCTATCGGTCGCGGTCGTCAGTAGGTAACCACTGCACCTTATCGCTCTAGGTCACAGAGTACTTTTCTCTAGGTTTTACTAGCGACAATAATATTTTTTTTGATTTGATTAAAATGTTTTGGTTTAAATTAAGCCAGTGGGAGCTTAGGTGGGTACCTAGGTAGGTACCTAGGTAGGTAGTGGTACTTACTTTTATCATTGGCGAATTATTTGTAGTTGTAAGTAGGTAAGTGAGTAGGTACTCTTTTGCTAGAAAAAGAAAGGCAGGCAGGCGTAGTACCTATAGGTGCTATAGGTAACCTATTTAAATAAATTAGAACTATTCACAAACACAGTTTTAATCAACTTTGGCTTAATTAAAAAACTTACCTATTAGGTATAAAATTTACACTTCCCTGTATCGAAGCAACTGCTCAATATGGAGTCCATTTCGCTCGATACATAAACGGGCACGTTTAATTAAATTGTCTTTTAATTACATTATATTTGTTAATAATAAAAAAAAATATTATTATAACTTAAAAAAAAAAAAAAATTATTACAATTCCTTCACTAATTAATCGAAAGGAACTTCGTTCCATCCGGGTGTCCCTTGACACCTCTCAAGTTTTTTTTATTATCTGGGCAATAAAATTCACGCGAACGAGATCATGGCAAAAGCTAGTTTATGATAAAATACATATTACGCGCTGAGGAAGTCGCAGGCAACTATACATGTGCAATTAAATAACTGTAATCATGAATCTTTTCACGCGCGCATTACGATCGCTAAAATGGGGGGACGCCTATGTCCAGCAGTGGGCATCTAAAGGTTGACATGATGATGATGAATCTTTTCTCCAATTGCATTTTCAGTTTTGTGTACAGAATCTGAATAGAGTATATGGGGCTGCATTTAAATGAGAATTAATTCACAGATGTGCGTTGTAACAAATTATTCTTTTATAGCACTATGAAAATCATTCTTAAATAAAATTACCATCAAGTTGTATCTGCTCGAATGAGCTCAACAGCCTGCAAAGAGTATTTGAATAAATGTTGCCATCAAACTTTATATTTACTTTAAGTGTTGCCAGCTCAAAGTTATTTCATAAATGAAATAAATACGGGTCGGATCTCCAAGTTGGGCGGTAATAAAAATGGAAGATGAAGTTTCGTAGTTCCTACAAAAGCTTTTCTTTCATCTTATTATGTTGTACAATATGGCTATATGTTGATTGATGGATAGAATTGGATTTCTTTAAACGTTTGGCTTGATTCATTATAATTTGCAATCTGAACATGTAACGTTGATGCACTTTGTTAATTTATTTCCTTTGAAAGACTTAAAAAAGACAAACAAGAAAATGAAAATACTATCTAACTGACAGTTTGCTATGGGAATGCCTTATTGTATTCGTTTTTTTTAGTTTAATATTTTCCTTTTTTATTTTTATTAAAAAATTAGGCTAACTGTAGTGTAATAGTACGAAAAAGAATATCTTCAAGCCCAGTTTAATAAAGTATATTCACTTTTCAAAACATTAAATACAACAAAACTAAATTTAATAAATGATGTACAATAGAGGGTAGTTCACAGGATAGCCAATTAAAGGTATTTACATATAATTTTTAGTATATCTAGACTATTCTGCATTGCCTCCTGCATTGAAGATCCTATAAAAATATGTCTTCACAAGCGTTTTCAAACCGAAGACGCCGTGGCTAAGTAGAAGCCATACGGTTCGATCGCTCATGTTAAGCTGCTCTTGCCGCGGTCGGTCAGTGGATGGGTGAGCATCCATTTCATACCGAGACCCCTTCGTGGAAATGAATTGGTCAACACATCCCCCGGGATCAGTTTTGAGCAGGATCAGTTGATTAAAGAGCCTCGGAAAGTACGTAAAGCCGTTAGTCCTGGCTGTCATTCGTAGAACTTTGACAGTCGATGAAGCCAGAAAGTCTGAAAACAAGACCTAGGGCTATCGTGTTATCAAGTAAGTGTGTTGTGAGGGTTAGATAGGTAGTCGCTTCATATAAAACACTAGTATTCAGCTGCATTCGGTTGCCCTGGGCACCGTAACACAGTTGGGAAAAGGCTAGGCACATGATGAAGCGTCGGCAAACCGCTCATTTTACCCGAAAATATAGTCCATGTAAAACTTTAATTAAATCGTCTTCCTTCTACATAAACAGGAGTACTCTAAACTCATTATGAAGCATATTTTCTCTTCATTATTTCGTGCGCGACATTTTTCCGTCACGTCCCAACGTGAATAAAATTCATATTAATTATACCAGTTAATTGAGTTCATAGTTTGTTTGCGCAGACTAATTAAGTGGCGTGATGGACAATTTTGTATTTATTTTAATATTACAGTGTTATTTTAACGCTGGTTTTCGACTGAAACATTTTGTATGAAGTGGGAGTTTTTGTATAGTACGAGGAAGTTAGTGAAACCCGCGTTTGGGCAAGCGTAGTGTGGCACGATGGACCAACGATTTGAATAAAGCAGCTGGCAGCGGATTGATGCGGGCTGTTCAAGACCGGGTTGGTTGGCGATATCTGGAAGGCCTACGTTCAGCAGTGAACGGGAATAAGCTGATATGATGAGGAGTATACAAAAGTGCAAAGTACTGGAGTGAAAAGTAAATCCAGCTAGGATAAGAGTATACCTAGACTAGATGACTGCTACAAGAGAAGATGTACACTACGTTGAACCCCAACTTAGTTCTTCAAAATCAACTTTACTTACACGGGTTGACCCTAGAGCATTTGCTCTGTGATTGATCCTAGAGCCTTTACTCGGTGGTTAGGGTTGCCAGATACAAGCTTGTCATTTCCTCGGCATTTCTGCGGTTAGAATCGATGTGGGATTCCATATATACCTACACAATTTTATTCCAACTGTTGAAGTGTCGATCTGTTGATATATAAAAACATTACATCGGTAAATCGTTGGTACCTATTGTAGATATGTATGAATGTACAACGTTTACAAACAATACTAACAATATTTGGTATCTATTATAGTATTTCTAAAGGAAAAATAAATGCAAATAAATTAATTTACTTTTTTTATAAAGCAAACTATGACTTAGGAACCATCAAAGTTTTGTCACCAAGCGTGAAAGTTAGCAGTGCGAAAGTTATTTTTATTTTATGTTAATGTTTTTTACTAACATTCGCCAAAGTCAACAACTTAGGAACCTATTCGGAAAATCTGAAAACGAAAACTACTTTTTCTCTGTCTACAAGTCGCCAATTTGGCAACCTTGACTAAACTAGTTAGTCGTATTTATTTATCAACTCTGGCTAACATTTAGCCAAAGTTTGTTTAATAAATACGAAAATCTTGCTTTTCTTCAGACTTTTGCTAAGAGTAAGTAGTCATAATTTGCTTTTCAAGAATTATGATTTAGTATAATTTGTGGACGTGGGACAAGACGAAAGCTTCTGGGACTATCTTGAATTTTCGGTAGCGCTTTCAGCTGTGGTCCTCAAATAATTTTCAAATTGTTCCCCCCCAGAGGGGATCATACACCGTTTTTCCGTGCGTTGGCTGTGCTAATCTGTCTTTGTGCCCCTACGCGCGGTGATAACGTTTTACGCCACTTTATGGCGGTAATGCTGCAGAAGTGAGCAGCTGCACTTTCAAATTAGGGGTTATAAATCAATGTATTAGTGTTAAAAGGGGTTTTGTTAAAGTGAAAGTTAAAGCATTTATTTCAATTAAACCATTTACAGGCACTTTTGAATTGTCAAGGAGTCGGTCAGTTGTCTAGTTGAATTTGTATTTTGTGACCTTTTATTTATTTATAGACTTCTTGGCCTCCTCTACCAGTCAACCAGGGGTGTTAAAGGGATAACATGGTAGGAGCATAATATGGTCATTAAAAATATATACATAGGTATGTATTACATTTTATAAATTGACAAAAACACACATATAGAGGAAGAGCATTCCAGAGAAGAATGAACTGTATATGATAGGAAGATTGATGAATCAGAATTAAGAGAAGGGCAAAGTGGGAAAAGATTAAACATAAGCATTATCTTATGTTGTCATTAACATTTGACATTATTATCAATTATGAGTACATAGTAAAATGCTGCATGACTTCATTTACCTAATACTTATGACTTTACACAACAGCCGTTCTCACGTAAATCAGCAAAGTTAAGAACATTATACAGAAAGATGAAATTGAGGATAAAATCAATTTTGTTTCTAATAGAGCGGTTGAGTGAGAAAACTTAAAGTCCTGATGGAATTATGTTAAGTAGACAAAGTTAGTTTTAAAGAACTGGTGAAAGTTTAAACTTAGGAATCCAATAAAGACATTAGTTATACGATAAATTCCTAATGAAAGGTTTTCGGCCCATAAAATGAGCTACTTTCTAATAAATTGTACGTAAGCCAACATCACGACACTCAACCACGTCTTTCATAACCATAAAAACTCGGCAACTACTCCCGCGAACAGTTGCACAGTTTTTCACGACCGCCGTAAATGTCCCTGTACGTTTCAAAAATGCAGAGCGCAATCTGCATAACAGATCAGATGAGCTTTGTTAACGTCATTTTTGTGTGCTAATTGGCCGGTTAAGGGGAGTGATACTATTTACTACAAGAACACATGAGCTGTTTAAAGTGGAACTTTAAGTGAATGTGCGGAGTTATTGAATGTGTGAACATGTGACATGCGTACGGTCCACATCACAGTAAAAACAACACTGGATGCTGGAAGAACGCCGCCCGCATGCGGTTAGAACGCATGTGAACGGCCGCCCGCAGTCAGTCCGCGTTCCGCGCGCGTGCTGCCCGCATGATAGGAAAAACATGTAGGTAACAAAATGATATAGTATGAGGGCAGCTTGCATGCGGACCAGATCCGCGTGCGGGCGAAAATACGCATGACAGGAAAAGGGCCATTACTTTGTTAGCGTCAGGACCCCTGGACCAAGAAAGATATTTGATGTTTAGAAAATACCAAAATTTACTACCTTTTTGCTACTATTTGATACCTAACTTCAAATATTTAGTACCTCAACTGATAGAGAAAAAACACGTAAAGAAAGTGGTCAGCCATTCTGACATCAGGATGTCTGGACCATTTTTTTTTTTCATAGGTCGAGACAACACACCTAATTTATCTCTTTGTAAATATTTACTACCTTTTTAGTACCTCAACATATATTTTTTTCAAATTTTTTTGGCAGTCCAGAAAAATGCTACGCATGAAAGATTGCACCAATAGAGATATTTGATGTTTAGAAAATACCAAAATTTACTACCTTTTTGCTACTATTTGATACCTAACTTCAAATATTTAATACCTCGACTGACAGCGAAAAAACACGTAAAGAAAGTGGTCAGCCATTCTGACATCAGGACGTCTGGACCATTTTTTTTTTTCATAGTTCGAGACAACATAACTAATTTATCTCTTTGTAAATATTTACTACCTTTTTAGTACCTCAACATATATTTTTTTCAAATATTTTTGGCATTCCAGAAAAATGTCAACAAAAGCTCTATACCTATCAATAAAAAAAAAATACGATTTGTTTTTTGGTCACGACGAGTCCGATACTTGTTCTGATGAATTTGCAGAAGTAAGTATGGTAACTAACAAAACATCTGAGTGTGAAACTTATAATTTTTTTATTGATATTTATCAGTGGAATAAAATTAAGCCCATTGATCGTTGCGTGAAACGTACAAGAACCTTATCTGATTTTCGCAATAAAACTTTGCTACCAAGTCACCAATGGGCGAACCTTCTAAGAGAAGAAATATGGAAACGTGTACGTTCGCCGTGCAGTTGGATATTCCAAAATTATTCAATTAAAAAGGAAGCCAACATTAGGTGTTATGGTTCCTGTAAGCAGTGCAAGGCAAAGGTAGAAGTAGTGATTAATTGGCCAACAGAAAAAATTGCGCGTTGTATTTGTACCATAAGTTATTATGATGAAACATTCAAACATGACTACAGAAAAAAAATCAAACTTTCCCCTGTAAAACGCTGTAAGCTTAGTGGTGATTTAAAGTTTGAACATGCTGTGACGGTTAGAAACAAACTGAGTGATTCTATAATGAATAAAAATGATGATTTTGAACCGGCTCACTTACCTACAGTCGGCTGCTTAAGACAAATAAAGTATGAACAGCGGAAAAGCACATATTACGATCCGAATCCAATAATGGCTTTGTGGATTATGACACGTCTATCTCCTTATGATACAATGATTAGATCCATCTCAGTATTTCCTATTTGCATTTATTATTGGTCTATTGCACAGGAACAATTCTACAGGGATTATAGAAAATCTGAGAGAACTGTATTAAGTCTTGACGCAACAGGAAGTATCTTCAAGCCATATGGACCAAATAAAGATTTAGTACTGATTAAACCGATATTTCTATATTCATGCGTGCTATTATCAGTTTATAGTGAAAGTGTACCAATAATACAAATGTTATCAGACAATCATACTTCAGAAACAATATATAAATGGCTCGACACATGGTGTAAAACTCAAAATAATGCAACTCCGAGTGAAGTAGTCGTTGATGACTGTGCAGCCTTGATCGGAGCTGTTGTAAGAGCTTTTACAAAACTTGTATCGACAAAAGAGTATGTTAATGCCTGTTACATAAAATTAGAAACAAAAGAGCAAACACCAGATGAATGCTTCATTCGAATCGACACCAGTCATTTTGTTAAAATTCTTTTTAATCTGGCATGCTTTCACCATGTAGATCAAAGAGTAATTTTTTTTTATTTTAAATGTCTGCAAGAAGTGAAGCGATGTGAAGATTATGATAAATTGAAGGAGATGGTAATTAATCTGATCATAGTATGTCTGAACAAATATGATGGGCAAGATAAACAAGGAACCTTAACAAGATGTGAAAACGCTAAAATCAGGTTAAAACGACTGACTTCTTTCCAAAACACCTCTGATTCTGAAATTGTTATAGAGGAAACCAGTAAAATTTCGCAAACGTCATCAAACAAATCTCTATTTTTCAGACACTGAATCAAAAGGCATTGATGATAAGCAATTTACTGGAAAAAATCCTAAATGGTTTTTTGAAGCTGTTGATTCTGAAAAATTATTGCTTACTCTCACTGATGGTGATTATTGTGCAACACACGACAATTTGTATTATTTCCCACAATTTCTAACAACTTTAACACGACTAATGGGACAACTCCCGTTATGGTCCAATGTTATGGAAAAGAACTTTCCAATCAGAAATATCAGCCCCAACTTCATCTAATGTCGAAGTTTACTTTAAAATGTTGAAAAGATATTTATGCCAAATAAACACGAAATCGGAGAGATATCGTATAGATGAATTTATTGCTAAACACTCCGAGTCTATTTCGGGACAACTGAAAACGGCAAATAGTTCATTAAATCAAGGTAATAAAAAGAAAAAAAAAACGAATGAAAAGATAAAGGATAAGAAAACTAATTTTATAAAAGGTATAAACAATGAGTCCGTTTTTTCTGATACGCCTTCAATGTTAGAAAATTGGAGAGGCTTAGGTATTGGAAAAAAGGAAAAGAAAATAAAATTCATTAAAAAAAAAATAATTTTATTGAGAAATGGCTCCTTAACTTTGGCTGATAAAAATTATATTATTTTAAATACTTGCGCTTTTGACGCAGTTGCACAAGCGATTGCCATTGGAGTTGCTGATGACTATGCATTAGGTAGGATCATACATACCAATGAAGATAATGAATATTGTAAATTCATTAAAATGATTGTAGCCAACGATACACAAAATGTTTACAAAGTCCATACAGAGATACTGAAAAAGTATTTTCAAATCAAATCCATTGGCGATAAAATGTACGTTAATTGTGAATGCAACGTTGCATACATATTTGAAAAGATATTGTTAGATATAATATATAGTGCAGATATAAGAGAATCTTGCACAAATTTTAACTGTCTTGTAAACAAGGTTCATAGGAAATGTGCTTTTTTGCCACTTGACTTCAACAAAGACACATTAAGTGAATCTGTAAATTCAATGATTAACAGCGACAGCAATATGTCAAATTGTAGACATTCTAGCTGCGACGGTATAAGAAGCATAGATTATAATTTGAAGAATATTGTTGCCTTTGAGCCCAACCCTGAAGTACAAATTTGCATCAATGATTTACCAGAAAATATATCTTTAAAAGGTATAGAATACAATCTATTGTCTGTTATTGAATTTGTGCCATCTGCGACTCCCGAAGGTGTAGGACATTATAAATCGCATTGCCGACGAGGGTCGAAATGGCAATGTTACGACGATATGTCTAATAGAGTTACTATAAGTTGTAAGAACATGACTGCCCATTGTTTAATATACGCCATGAAATATTAATTATTTAACTTTCATCAATAACATCATGTACACTATAAGTTTCCAGTATACGCTGATCTAGCATTCTATAGGATTTCCTTACAATAAGAGGTCAGCATAAACTGGATTTTTATAGTTTGATATGTAGCCTACAATCCTAGTTATTAAAATTATTTTCTATATTAGAGTGTATGATTTTCTAATTCACAATATAAATGTATCTATATCCTAAAAATATAAGCTTTATGTGGCAAATTAAATGTACATTATATAAAATCCATTATGTATAACAATCTTTCATGCGTAGCATTTTTCTGGAATGCCAAAAATATTTGAAAAAAATATATGTTGAGGTACTGAAAAGGTAGTAAATATTTACAAAGAGATAAATTAGTTATGTTGTCTCGAACTATGAAAAAAAAATGGTCCAGACGTCCTGATGTCAGAATGGCTGACCACTTTCTTTACGTGTTTTTTCGCTGTCAGTCGAGGTATTAAATATTTGAAGTTAGGTATCAAATAGTAGCAAAAAGGTAGTAAATTTTGGTATTTTCTAAACATCAATTATCTCTATTGGTGCAATCTTTCATGCGTAGCATTTTTCTGGACTGCCAAAAAAATTTGAAAAAAATATATGTTGAGGTACTAAAAAGGTAGTAAATATTTACAAAGAGATAAATTAGGTGTGTTGTCTCGACCTATGAAAAAAAAAAATGGTCCAGACATCCTGATGTCAGAATGGCTGACCACTTTCTTTACGTGTTTTTTCTCTATCTGTTGAGGTACTAAATATTTGAAGTTAGGTATCAAATAGTAGCAAAAAGGTAGTAAATTTTGGTATTTTCTAAACATCAAATATCTTTCTTGGTCCAGGGGTCCTGACGCTAACATTACTTTGGTTCGCCAATTCGCGTGACTAATCATACGGATAGGTAGCAATTTTTTTTTTAAATATATTTTTTAATATTTTCGCAAGACTATCGCTTTATAATAGTTACTATCGCAAGACAGGAGCCCTGACACAGTCAGGCGGGATCGCGCAAGACCGAAGAGAACATAGCGGAATGCTTTGGATGGTTTCTGCACGAATCGGCGGGATGAGGTACAACATCGGGAGAAATGGAGGGAATGGGGGGAGGCCTGCGCCCACGAGTGGGACAGTAACAGATATAAAAAAAAATATTGTTATAGACTTCCGTGTTACCGCAACTCACCTGATGTTAAGTGATGATGTGGCCTAAGGTGGAGCACGCTTGCCTAGAATGAACCGGTTCACTCGTGCCTTAAGGATGCCCGGATTGTATTTATCGGGGAACAGAGAGGCGGGTAAAGAATTCCACAGTCTGGCAGTTTGTACAATAAATGTGGACTAATAAAATATAGTCTATAGTACTCGACTATAATGTAGCTTCCTATTAGCTGAAGAATTTTCGAAACGTGACCCGTCGTTTCAGAGATTATCTCCTACATCCAAATATTATTAGTTGACTATTGAGCGACTAAATGTCGGAAATAGCGGATCCAGACGAAGGCGCGGATTCATAAGTAGCCTGTATTCTTTCTGTGCGTTCAAGCTTAGTCTATGCCAATATTTCATCAAAATCGGTTCAGAAGTTTAGCTGTGAACGCATAAAAAAAAATTAAATTAAAAATTTAAAAAAACCCCCAACGCAAAACATAAAAGCGATTATGTAAAAAGTAAAAAATAATACTTTTGTTGAGCCATCAAATGTTTATTCGTTGAAATGGAACTATAATGTCGCGGCGGGGTACCGCTTAAGTAAGTCAGTCCCTCAATTTCATTCACTGTCTATTAATTTACCAGCATTTCCGACCAATTTGCTACGATATTATCAAATTTTTGTTGCTAATCTAGTTGTTAATCTTGTTGCAAATCTAGTTACCATCAGTTCGCTATTTTAGATATTTAGTTATTGCTTTAAACTTAGCGGTACCCCGCCGCGACATTATAGCGCCATTTCAACGAATAAACATTTGATGGCTCAACAAAAGTATTATTTTTTACTTTTTACATAATCACTTTTATGTTTTGCGTTGGGGGTTTTTTTAAATTTTTAATTTAATTTTTATTTTAAATTTTTTAAATGTAATTTAGTTTGGTTTTGTGTGGTCAGTGTGGTCACCTATAATAATATGTTTAAAAGCAAAGTAAACATCCGGTATGCGTCTAAGATCCCTACCGCAGCAAACAAAAGAGCTGATAACTTTAAAACTGCTGAACCGATTTTGATGAAACATGTCTAAGAACCATCGCTAGAGAATCTACTTTCAAATAAAAAAAACCGCATTCAAATCGGTTCACCCGTTAAAGAGCTACAGTGCCACAGACAGACACACAGACACACAGACACACAGACACGTCAAACTTATAACACCCCTCTTTTTCGTCGGGGGTTAAAAAAGCAAACCAACCTTCGCATTAAATTTTAAAATAACTATAGATTAGGGGGGTTCCCTCGTATTCGCCATGCTTGGCCGATGCATGTTGGCGATCGCAGTAGGTGTTATGGTACTCAGAAGGCCGCTGCTGCCCATCCTCTGGTCAATATTCCTCTGTCGCGGTTTACGACACCCACGGGTAGAAATGGGGTGTTGCTATTCGCCGCCGGCACGACACGGCACGGCATGGCGGTTAGGCTTAAAACTAACTGCTTGTAATTCTCGTGTAACTAATTAGTGTAAATAGAAAATAACAAAGGTTAAAGAAAATCACCTGACAGTAAATAGATTTGTGGTTCGAGAGTAAATATCAGGTTTTATATTCCACCTTTACACGTAACGAGTTTAAAGTTGTGAAAATAAGCTCACGTTGAAAGAAAAAAATATTACAAAATATTTTTTTAAGTTTTTTATTCAAATCTCGTATTCTGCGTAACGCTTAATTTCGCACTATTTTGCATATTTATAAATTTTTTTTCGCAATGCGTAGTACCTATTTATATTTATGCGGGCGACGCGGCCGAAATCTTGTTATAATAAACGTATAATTTTAAAAAGAATACGAGTGAACGTGCTCCGCCTATAGTTACGAAATTACAGAAAAAAAAACACGACCCTGCTGTAAACTTGCTTAGTTACGAGCTTTAAAATGTTATACATTTTATTTTTTACTGTAAAAAACCTCATAGAAGGTTTTTCTTGAAAAAAACACCTAACGTTCCTTTCAAGCTTTAGAAGAAAACTAGGTTTAGTACGCGACTTCGTCCGCCAGGAAAATACAGTGCTCAACATTGTCTAGCGACATTTGAAGATTTTTAGGGAAATTTGAAAATGGCACAGATTGCGAAAATTATGATTTCCTTTTGAAAACTTAAGCTTGGGCTTCACCAAATGTAGGTAGTTGGGAATATTTCTGTAGAACATACTCAACCTAAAGCAATCACTATTCTCGCTGTACCATTTTCAAAAATAAAGTTATTAACACCATTATTATTTTCATCGCGATTAACGCGAAATTAAAATATTTAGTAAAGTCGTCGTTGTGAACAGAAAGAGTAAAGACAGTGCTTGACAGCTTTGAAACTTTCCGTCATAAATAAGTCTTAAATATTTTTTTATAGATTTTTAAATATTCATGTTGTCTGTGAAATATCTCCAAATATCCTTAGACAATGTTGATGTGTGTATGTATTATCCTATGATACTCAGCAATGGTGTAGCTTTCTATCAGAGAAAGAATTTTTGCAATTAAAATAGGATTTCCAGTGATTATCTCTTACGATCAAAAAAGCATAAAAACAAACAAACTTTACCTTTTTATCAACATCTATATTAGTTTACATGGCATGGAACTTTACGGTATTCGGGTGAATCAAATTATTTAATTCCAATACACAAAGATTTTGTTAAAAACAGCATTCAAAATGCAGTCTTCTCAAATGTTTCCATAGCAAGAATGGAGTGATTCAATAGAAAATAGTAGAGTTATAAATGGAATGTCGTAAAACACTGGTCATTCTACTATTATGTACCTATGTGGATACATGGGTAAACATTTGTGTAGAATTCGATACAGTTCTGTGGAAAGCATTTTGATAGTTTCCTTTTGATAGTATGGTATTTTAGTGCTACTTTTGAAGATATATCTATTCAAGTCTGCATACAACTTTTACGACATTATAATGCTGAAGAGCGTATTGCTTGAGTGCTTGAGAGTATTGGTGTTAAAGAGCTGTTGGATAAATGTATGGTTACAGTTCAGCAGTTCAGGGATAACATCAAGTAAGCAGTAATCTATCTGCCCAGAATAGAGAGTAGTCAAATCAAAGAGAAATACCTAACCCAGTTAGTGACTAATGTCACAGTCATTTTGACATAAAGTGATAGAGACAGAGTACGAGACTTAACGGTGTCTTCATCGGATCAGGAGTTCTACCATGTTCTAATAAAAAAAAGCGGCCAAGTGCGAGTCGGACTCGCCCATGAAGGGTTCCGTAGCAGCAAGTAACATAATATAACAGTTTTTTTATTTTTATATTTAAGTTGATTGAATGAAAGATAAATTGCGGTTTACGATTTAAAACTTATTCAAAAAAACTACTTACAAGATCTTGTTCAAACCAAGTTTCGGTGGAAGTTTACATGGTAATGTACATCATATATTTTTTTTTAGTTTTATCATTCTCTTATTTTAGAAGTTACAGGGGGGGGGGACACACACAGGTTTTCCACTTTGGAAGTGTCTCTCGCGCAAACTGTTCAGTTTAGAAAAAAAATATATTAGAAACTTTAATATAATTTTTCAAGACCTATCTATAGATACACCACACGTACGGGTTTGATGAAAAAAAAATTGAGTTTCAGTTCTAAGTATGGGAAACCCCCAAAACTTATTGTTTTTGTTTTTTTTTCTATTTTTGTGTGAAAATCTTAATGCGGTTCACAGAATACATCTACTTACCGAGTTTCAACAGTATAGTTCCTATAGTTTCGGAAAAAAGTGGCTGTGACATACGGACGGACAGACAGACAAACAGACATGACGAATCCAGAAGGGTTCCGTCCTACTGAACCTAAAAAACGATTCAAAAGCAAGACATTTCAGTTTAGATTCCTAAACTACATCGCTTCTATTCGTACCATGAAGCACATTAGGCTCAGCTATGTTGACGATATGGTACGAATTTAAAGAAGAGTTCAGCTTAGGTCCAAAAATGGATAGCGTTAAGAGCATGTGGTAGGTCTCCTGGAATATATAAGGCTTAAAAATAAAAAGGAACAAGTTTCCGAAAGTTTTCATTACCTGTTCAACTACTATACTTGATTTGTTGCATTAGAAAAATAACTTTACTTCAATGTTAAATTGTGTTTGTAAAAAGCTGTTTACGATAAATACAAAGCAAAGAAAACTATTTGCAAGTAACATTAAGTAAAAATCACTAAAATTTGGCCGTTCTTTTTCTAATGACAAATTGAGTATAGAACCACCAGTTTCTCCCAAAATAACAGAGCCATAATCTTCGTCTCCATAATTCAGAGAACGAATCAAGTTCTGCCGTATCCAACTAGTGTATAAGCGAATGTCGTACAATATTTATAGGAGCAACTAAATTTCCGGTCCCGGGACACGGAGCACGGACCGCTTCCGGGAATTTGTCCCGGACGGTTCGGTCACAACACTTCGCAAACTTTCATCTTTTGAGCATTATTCTAGGATTGTTCTTTTGATTTTTATTTCCTATGAAGAACTTAAATGCCATCTGGATGGGCTGCAAAGTTTGATGCGCTGCAGATGCTACTTTAAAACTAGGAAGTAATTAAACTTTAGCTCAGTGACTCAAACTGATTTTTATTAAAGGAATTAGTTAACTTCAGTATTTTTTTTATTATTCAGAATCGAATATAAGTCATCAGTAAGGAGATAGCGGGACGAACTGGGTGGATTCCTTCAAAACTGGTGGGATGAAGCCCAGAATCGGAAAAGATGAAAAGCATGTAGAGACAGAACAGGATAACAAACAAAAACTTATACAGAACTAATATACCTATCGTGCTATATACCTGTGACTATTGCTGTTCTAGATATCTAGGCATGATTAATACAATTGTGATTACATTTCATGCTTTAATGAAGTTTTTATGATGTCATGTCATGGCCTAGCAGGTAAGGCCTCTCATGTCTCTAACGCATTAGGTTGCGGGTGCGATTACGAGCAAGTACCAATGTGAGTTTTCAATTCATATACCTACCTATATACTTTCTGGACGTCACTGAAATCGGTGAAGGAAACCTGGACTTGTAATCTATATAAGTTGAAATCGGTGAAGGAAACCTGGACTTGTAATCTATATAAGTTGAAATCGGTGAAGGAAACCTGGACTTGTAATCTATATAAGTTGAAATCGTCAATCCGCCTTGAGAAAGCGTTGTGTGGACAGGACAGGGAAGTCACGAGGTCTTCCCTCAGGTATGAGAGAAGGCTTGGAAGATATTTGCCCAGCAGTGGGACAATAATAGCGTGAATTAAGAATCGATTTTCTACGGACGCAAATTCACCGAAATGTATACTAACTTAGCTAAACTCCTTATAATTCCATCCGTTATAAAAAGAAAATATTCAATTGTACCTCCCTTTGCATGTAATATGCTGAAGGGTCACTCCTCTATAATTTAGCGCAGTCTTGGCCAAGCTGGTTTGTTTAGCCCTCCCTAAGGAGGCTGTATTACCTCCCTTAGGCTCAGTAATTGATAATGAAAAGGAAGAAGGTTGGTGTGTCCGGAGGGGCTCTAGATTTGTTGAGAGTTGCCATTTTTGTGGTGTTTGTTTTCTTGCAACAAACGGACGGCTTTTGTCTTATATTGTATTGTGATGTGGTATACATACGTAGGTATTTACGAAGATAAATTGACGGACTGGCTGCCCAAGGTACGGTCGTACAACAACAAAAATACATAGCAATTAACAACATTAATATTCATTATGGCCTTTGTGAGGGATATTAAATTTCAGGTGTCCTCCGAACGCTTGCGAGATATAATGAAAGTTGCATGTTTATGTGTGTTCAAGTATACAATATAATTATACCAAATAAATTAAAAATCCATAGTCCATACTTTTTCATTTTAATATTATAAACGCGAAAGTAATTCTGTTACGCTCTCACGATGAAACAGCTGAACCGCTTTTGATGAAATTTGGTATGAAATCCTTTTTTGAAAAAAGAGAACCGCCTACGAAAAGAAACTAAAAAGTGATAAATAACTTTAGCACAGAACACACATGACTTTAGTTTCGGGAGTCGGTGGCTTTGTTCTGTTTGTTGTGTTGTATTGCCACCGACTTCTGAAACTAAAGTCATGTGTTTTCTTTTTTTTGAAGGCGGTTCTCTTTTTTCTGAAAAGTTTTTATTTTCCACTTTTTAGTGCTTATCACCCAAATCCATTAAGGAACGGCAGCACAGTTAAAATAGAGATTGAAAGTCCTCCAAAGATAGAAAGATGGAATAAACGAAAACGTCTTCCCGGATTTTGTTGTTTTCTGAAAACTGCATCAAAATCGGTTCAGCCAAACGGGAGATAATCGCGGACAAACATACATACATACGAGGTATACCTTTTAAGTTTTGTCGTTTGAAGAAAAAAACACAACTAGAACATTATAGTACTTTTTATTGTTTTTCAAAGTATTCACCACGTAGCTTTTCCATTCGCTCAAACCAGTTATTATAACATTTATTACACTCTAAAGTGGGGGTGTTCAAAATAGCTGCCTTGAAAGCGTCGAATGCTTCTTTACCGGACTGGAACCTTTGACCACGAAGACTTTTCTTAATTTTAGGAAATGTAAAGAAATCGTTAGGGCTTAGGTCAGGACTGTATGGAGAATGGCCAAGAATTTCTACTTTTTGCTGCTTTGAATACTCAATCGTTTGACGAGCGCTGTGTGAGCTTGCGTTGTCGTGGTGCAGGATGATGCGTCGCTTTGAGTTAGATTTTCGAAGTTCGGCGATGACTAGTGGTAAACAAACTGAGGTATCTGCCGATACGTCCAGCCGCGCGACCGCGTGAACGCCGCGGATGCGCCTCAACTTAAACCTTATTGTTAGCAAACTACTGCAGCTATACCAAAAGTAAAAATACTTGTGTATAGCTGAAACTATAGAGAATCGACTTATGTGAAAACGAAAAAAACGACACATAGTTCGAATTACCTAAATAAAAAGTTAAACTTGAGAACATGCGTATCGGAATACCAGGAAAATCTTTGTTCTAAGATATTACCAATAATGTTGTAGTTTGTGTCTTTAAAACCTATTTGTAATTAAACTAGACTAGGTATACAAGTTTTTTTTTATATTCAAAGTCATTATTTAGAATGTTCTGAGTTGCACAATAAACCAAAACAAACAACCATTCTCTCATTAATTTGAAGCGCCCCCCTACCCCATGGTAGTGAAATAAATAATAAAAAAAAAATAACGCAATTATGAATTTACAAAACCTTACGTTACTCACGTTTTATTTATATCTAAGTGTTGTAAATACTAATAATGAACGGATTTCCATATTTAATAGATTTTAAGTAAATAAAAAAAGTACATAGGTACGCGGACGGGTGACCGTATTTTGTAATCCGATCTCATTCTCCACTCAACCACTTAGCATTTGCACATATTTTTAGATAATTGTATTGCTTGTATCTTAAGGATTATTTTGATATCAAACACAAACACATTGGGTTTTAAATAAACAGGCATATTGAATAAACACACAGAGCATTTCACACAGCAAATTAAAATTTTACACTGACATTTTGAC
Source organism: Charanyca ferruginea (assembly GCA_947361185.1). Lineage (NCBI taxonomy): Eukaryota > Metazoa > Arthropoda > Insecta > Lepidoptera > Noctuidae > Charanyca > Charanyca ferruginea. Next base: position 14,052,432 of record OX376056.1, on the reverse strand, counting down.
ACATGACATTCAACTTTTTTTTAATAATTAATTTCGAAGCTGCCATGGACGTATATCTGTGGATAGTGTGGTCCATTTACCATAGATCATTATAAAATAGCATGCTTGTCGCTCAAATATAGTTAACAACCTACAAAAACGATGTTAAGCGGAAAAAGTCGGTAAGCATATCTAGTAACTGCGACAGCAGACCGGACCACTCTGCGTTAACCGTTCTACGATCTTCAGATAAGAGAGATGATGATTCAAGTGCAATAGTCGCAACATGGCCGGTTTTTTCAACGAACGTGGCCGCCATCTTCTTTGAAGTGCTTCGAGAACGAACAACTTTAGTCGGCTTTGGCTCGTCTTGAAAGACCCAGATTGTAGATGGTTGTTTGAAATCAGGATCGTAGACATAGATCCAAGATTTGTCACCACTAATGATGTCGTAGACGTAATTTGACTCTTCTCGGTTGAACCTTTGCAGAATTTTCATACACCATTTGACGCGGGCCGCCTTGTGATCGTCGGAAAGCAGATGCGGTATCCAACGGCAAACTAGCTTTCTCACACCAAGCGCTTCATGCAAGATCTTCTGAATGGCTAATAGAGAGATGATGATGATGATGATGATCCCTGAGATGCCTAATAGAGCATCTATCTCTCGATATGTCACATGACGATCTTCGAGAATTAGATGTCTCACAGCAATGATGTTATCTTCAGTGAAGGCGGATTTTGGGCGTCCTTCGCGAGATTTGTCACTAGCACTAGTATGTCCACGCTGGATTTCTAAATACCAGCGTTCGACAGTCTGCAGACATGGGGCTTCATCACTGAACACAGATGTTAGCTCTTCAAAACACTGAAGCCGTGTCAGGCCTCTTCTAAAGTTGTAGAAAATTATTGCACGAACATTTTCCTTAAAAAGATTATTTTTAGTACGTAACCTGACAGATTCCAATCGACGCTGTGACTAAACAATAGCATTAATCCTAATACTTTCAACTGTTTTGATATTCAAAATTTAAACACATTCGAATATAGCACAGTTCCAAATTCAAAATTGCCGGGAAATATGGAAACGACAGAACTTAAAAGGCATGCCTCATACATAAATACATACATACATACAAACATACGGGTCGAACTGAGAACCTTCTTTTTTTTGAAGTCGATTAAAAATAGATTGAACCTTGGGGAAGGATTTAGGCTACTTTTTAATCCGCGACTTCGTCTGCATCCGCGATAACCAACATTCACGCGGACAAAGTCGCGGGCAAAAGCTAGTATTAAATAAAAGATTGTTCAAAATTAAATTGTAACTATAAATCTGTTGATAGTTTTTACAGTGTTAGGGAGTTCCTGTAACATAAAATCGCATGATGACTGGCTGTTTCGTTATGCAAGTATTTGCACTCTATATCTATTAGGCAAAACATGTTTGGTCACATTACCATCTTTTATACCACGTTTTTTTAACAAAGAAATGATAATATTCAACAGTGTTACGGTGACCTCCGATAAAAACTAATTTTAACAAAAACACACCCCGAGTTTTTGTTAAAATTAGACATAAAATAAACAATAACAACATAATAAAAAATTAAGTATGATAGTCAATCTGAACATAGACAGAGGAAGCTTCTGTTGTCATTAATTGTGTCGTAAGTTTTGAGTAACTAATTTCATGAATATACATTCCTTACAAAGTTTTACTGATATTTTATTATGACAATTACTCTTGGAATTCGAACCACCGAATTGGCTCCTGACCAAGGCTTAAAACTCAAGCTAAATGAATGCCTTAAATTAACTCTTATCCATCCTAAATTCCACAAAGCCTTACGAGCCTTTACTTCTATTATCTACTCAAATGTCCGAGCGCGCATCAAATGTTGCGCCATGGCGGGGCGCCATGGCGCATGGCGTTGGACATTTTGACATTTCGGACTACCTCACACAAGTGGTTGCCGCAGGCCGGATATTTTGGTATGTAATAGAACGAAACGTCAAATGACAGTTGAGGAACGTCAACTGTCAGGTGAACTAGATCTGTGTAATCTGTGAGATTTAGTCAAGAAGATAGTAAAGATAAAGAAGAACCATAACAGAAGTCAGTCAGTGAAACATTACAATGTAAACTTCCAATTAGAAAGTTATGATGATTTCTCACTAGTCCACATGGACACCTACATGATTATTATCGTACATACTTAACTAAGAACCGTCTCGCCAAAATCAGCTTTCAATAAAAAAGACGGCTAAATTCGTCCAGCCGTTTGGTAGCTATGGACAGACACACACACAGATCAGATACACATGTTAAACTTATAATATATTTCGCTTTTTGTCAGAAGTTAAAAATACGTTCAAACAATCTCTTAACTGTACAAAGAAAACTGAATTTACCTAACGTTCAAACAATTCCCTGGCAGTAGCAATTGTCCAAACTAAAACCGATTATAATATAATCGTAGATCTCACAGCGAAGAAAATCCTACTTATAGTAATGCTGCCCGGGAAGAATAAATTGTGCCCGACTGAGCGCAAGATGGCGCCACGCTCGACATGGATGGGCATGGCGGAAGCAAAAGTTTTAGATGTGGTATTTAAAAAGACTTTAAAACCAAAGTACCGAAAAACTTAACCAGATAATTTGCTGTAAATCTTTGCTATTACCATTTTTTTATACAGTTTTCGTGCAATCTACAATTTATATTTTTAAGTACTTAGCTTTTACCTGCGAAACTTTTCGCAGAAACGTCGATTATGTAGACGAAGTCGCGGATTAAAAAGTAGCCTAGAGCCTTTCTTTGAGTTCTAGTTTAGTCTGTACTACTCGTAAATTTCATCAAAATCGTTCAGTAGTTTAGCTCTGAAAGCGTTCATCATCATTATCGTCCACTGTTGAACAAAGGCTTCCCCCAAAGAACGTCACAACGAACGGCAACCTGCCGCTTGCATTCACCAGTTGAGGCCTACCAACGCTGCGTCTTCCGGTTCGTGGTCGCCACTCGAGAACCTTTCTACCCCACCGGTCATAGGTTCTTCGAGCGTTGTGGCCTGTCCATTTGCCACTTCAACTTGCATATTCTGAAATCCTCAGTAAAAGTGTTACAAACAAGCTAACACAGTTTTCCGTTTGTAATAATCACGTCCACGTCACTATAAGTCGTCATGCTAGCGTTTCCTAGGCCTCCCTTGACAGCGAAGTCTGTCTTCTGGCACCCAGAATTGGGTAAGTGACCATTAACCAATAATTCCCTAACCGAAGTGAGAAGAAATGATTTGGAAAATGGCAACTTACAAATGCCGTTATAAGTATAAATGGCCATACAAAATATATGGGAAAATTGCGTATTGACAGTTTATAAAAAGTATGTTAATTAATTGGTGGTGTCATCTACCCTGTAACTCTTTTTGTCAGAAGACAAAAAGAGTCAACACACAAACTCTCAATAAATAAATTCATCATCATCATGGCAACCTTTAGACGCCCATGACTGCTGGGCATACGTTTTCGCCAGGGTTCAGCCGTAATCGCCATGCTTGCCCGATACATGTTGGTGATAGCATTAGTAGGTGTGATGGTACTCAGAAGGACGCTGCTGCCCATTGTCTGGTTAATATCCCTCTGTCGCCTTCTACGACATTCACGGGTAGAAATAGGGTAGTGCTATTCGCGACCGACACCACACGGCTTTAATAAATTAATTACGTAAAACTAGTACCACGTGCCAGTACGCAATAACAGGTCAATGTACGTACGTTCCAAACTCATGCTTACATTATGTAGATTTGAAATTAATGAGCGTTAAATATCTATAATAATCTTAGCAATTGCTTTAACATTTTGATGTGGATATTTGGGAAATTATTATTCAAACATTATTATGTTACTAAATAACATCACATCATGCCTACCTATATTTCTCCAAGAGTTAGGCAGAGGTTGGTGAACAGTATACACAAATGCAAGTTACTAGAAGTCGAATGGATCATATTCTACTTTTCCTTCTAGTTTTAGTTTATATTCTTCGATATTTCATAATATAGCAAACAAGCCGACGGTCTACCTAATGATACGTGGTCATCGTTGAATTTAGACATACAATACTAGAGGCACTGCAGATGCGATCCCAGAAAACAAAGTCGAAATGACTTACGCGTTCCTTTGCGGTAGAAATAGCTACGGTAATAGTAGCGAATGCTTAAGGTATTAAGTCCGCTTTTGTACGTTTGTTAATGAAGTATAAATAAATAAATGGTAGGTACTTCCCCGGACGACCTCCTTCACAAAGAGATCTACTACTACTGCATGTATACACTACACACACAAACACACACACATTTACACATACACACACTAACACACTACGCACTACATGACGTGTACTACTATTTCTCTCTTGTTATTTTTTTGTGTTTAACAATTTTTCCATATTAGCTTACCGTGTTCTTAACCAAATAAATATTATTCTTTTGCATTCGATTTAAAATAAAAATACCTTTTTGAAATTCTAAAATAAAATAACGATCGTCCAAATGAAGGAATACGTTTGTTTCTCGCATCAGTGGTGGACGCGTGCTCACTGGGCGGTAATCTGCGATAGTTCCTGCGAATGCATTTAATCCCATCTGACAAACGCTCAATGCCCAGTCTTATAGATTTCACTTGAGATTATAAAATAATTTAGCTATGGCACGTGGTTAAAAGATTTAGAGCAAGAACGAGAGCTTTGCTAACTTATAGAAATCTACATTAATGTCATTCTACCTCTAACGTGTATGTATTTACAATGTCGACTGCCTCGTACGTTCTTGGCTGGATTCCCAGGACGGGCAGTGTCATTGGGTATTTCCATTGAGACTTTTTCAGTAGCTGCTTGTAATTTGGAAGTTGGAGATGTAGCACCCACCTGCCTCGGAAAACACGTTAAGTCGTTGGCCCTGCGTCTGATCTCTCTCCGGTCGTGTCGGATTAACGGCCTATTGGACTGTGAGAGTAAGGGAAGAGGAAGTGCATCTGTTTTTGTGCAGACACTTGTACCGATAATATCTCCTGCGTACTTGGCTAGTCTTCAGAAATCGGAACCAGCCAGTCCCTTTGCTATCTTCCCCAAACGACGCCCTAAGCCGAGGCTCGTATCCCACAGGGGGTGCTCTTAGCGTGTATAGTCGCATAGATTGTAAGTTTTGCCCTGGTTGGAGGCCTTAAATTCACTTTTAAGGCATCACAGGAAAGTCCGGTTAAGCAGCCGAAAGCCTCCTAGTTGACCTGCGAGATGCCATTCCATTGAAAAAGAAAAGCTAGTCTTCATTAAGATTGGTCATCGTGACCGAAATTCGTTCAGGAATTAATTATAATGCTAATGACGGTCTGTAGGCACGACATATTTTATTTGTTACGTTCTTTTTAACAGTTTTGCATTTGAAAGGACAATCATAATTGATTGAGTGTAAAAATGAACCAACAATTTCACAGTCAGCTTACAGTCGCGTTTATATTTCGGGTTTTCCTCGTTCCAAAAGGAAAATAGCATGCAAAAATGTACAAAATATAAAATTCTATGAGAGTAAAAGATAGGTTCTTTGGTACAAACCTTCAAAATTGACCTCTCTTCGATAATGGGTCGAGGGTTCTTCCAGAAATATTCATAAATTATGTAAGGCTCCTAGTTAGAATTCATAATGGACGAAATGAGTGGACCTCTCCAAAATATTTGTATCCATAAATATATATTTATAAAGCTCTTAAAACCGTGCTTGCTTTCCTAGCAAAATATTACGCAGATATATTCCGGGATGATCCAGGGTGAATTAAATGCAAGGCGGAGCTGGGATTAAGGGATCAGGACGTACTTATCATGTTTAATGTGACTCAACAGCTAAATGGCTAACGCTATTATTATTATTATATTGAAGGTTTTTGTGAGTTCGAGTCCCACCTGTTGCATGGTCGGTATACCGCGACTGTCGGTATAGTGCGATGATGAGATGAGAAATTCGGAATGTCGCCATAACAATAATAATTTTTATTTGTACATAATAAAGAAAACACGGTACATGGCACATGTAGACAGTTGGTTGTACAATCATGTCGAAGATTATTGACAGATTTCCGGCTCCTAAACTTGGTACGTAGACCTGTATCTTAGCAGTTGGACATTTTTCGGCTTACGTTTTATATGATACTATAAACCGTGTCATGTCATGGTCCAGAGGTTACGGCGTCCGCCTCTCATACATAAGGTTGTAGGTTCGAAACCTTTGATGAGTGACTTTCACGTCTTCAATGTGACTTTCAAGTCATCAATGTAATAATAATAATAATAATAAATTTATTTTCTCATCACAAATGTTGCAGGTACAGGCAGTGCTTTAACTAATATAAAAAGTATGAAACATTTGTGAGAGACGGGACCCCGAAGAAGGTATTGAATACCTGTGTTACGGGTCACCAGACCCCCCAATTCTTACAGTTGGACTTATATATGAATAGCTTAAGTATGAACTAGATGTGTGACGGAGTTTACAATGCTTATTTATAATATTAACCAAAATACTGATTATAGAATTGAAATAATAATAAATTTTATGTGTGTGTACGAGTGTGTAAATGTAAGTGAGTATGATTTGGTTTGGGTTGTGGTTGTGACTTTTAAAATTCCATTATAAACTTTCTAAGTTTATCTTGGATATCACAATGACGTCGGTGAAGGAAAACATCGTGAAGAAACCTGGACTTATAATTAACTAGCTTTTACCCGCGACTTCGTCCGCGTGAATGTCGGTTATTGCGGATGCAGACAAAGTCGTGGATTAAAAAGTAGCCTATGTCCTTCCCCAGAGTTCAAGCAATCTTCATACCAAATTTCTTCCAGATCGGTTCAGCCGTTTCTTCGTGAAAATGTAAGAAACAGACAGAGTTACTTTCACAAATCGCCAATCCGCCTTGAGCAAGCGTGGTGATCAATGCTCGAGCCTTCTCGGAGTGAGAAGAGGACTTTGCCCTGCAGTAGGACAATTAGGTATTATAATTATGTGTATTTGGTATTATAATTATGTGTATTTAGTATTATAATTATAAGGAATTCAATTATATCATTATTACTATGTGAAGTGAATGTTAGTTTAGAATATGTCTTACTAAACTCTAAGGTAACAAAAAGTGTGATAATCTTATTTATAAAAATCTTCTGTGCGTGTGTATGAAAGTGAACTCCTCCTAAACGGCTGGACCGATTTTGACAAAAATTTTTGTGTGTGTTTCAGTGGATTCGCGAATGGTTTAGATTCACAATTGGACCCGGTAGGTGGCGTGCAGTCGAGTTGTAGGACTCTCTTATTTTAAGGGCAGGACAACGTCTGCCAGGTCCGCTAGTTTATTATAAGACGTTAGCGAACTTTCTGCAGGCGATAAATACTAGAATATATAACCTGTTGTAACGAGTATTTTCTACTCGCTACATAGTGTCGACCTCTCTCGTCATTTTTTGGAAGTTTTCACGGTAATGCAGTACACACACTTTAGATATTTGATAGATTGGCTAGGATTTAGTAGAGTGATCGATAAAACCATAGACCATCAGTTTGACAGTTGGACCTTATTTCCCCGTCTGTCAGATTATTTTGACGTTTCCGGTTTGGGATATGTAATTTTCACTTTCCGACCGAAGTCACCAAGATGATGCACGAATAATATTCTATTCCGTGCCAATCATTAGATTGGAATATTTCAAGGGTCCACCCCTGGCTGGAATCACTTGGTAGTGATGTCAGCAGCCGTGCAACAGTAATATTTTGGGAAATCCACCTATATCGCCATCGCGTTTTGGTTGTGCTCATGGCACGAGCGATTGGCGTGCATTGTTTTCGTTAAGATCGCCCCAAAGGCGTTCTTACTTATACTTTGGATTCTTTTCATCTTAAAATTTAACTTCATCATGGATGAGCTGATGCGCTTCACCTCGTGTCTCCAATCAGGTTTAATTTAAATAAGTTTTTCTCGAAGCCTGTGGTACGTTAACTTAAAATCTTTCTCGTAGTTTCCACTTAAAAACGTGCAATACTGACAACTTAATTATAATTTTTGGTTATAGAATTTAATGGTTATAAAACAACTTGCCCTTCAAAAGGGAGGAATTTTCTATTATTGTGTTCGCCATACTACCTGCGATAGAAATAAATGAGCTTTTGTTAAAGAATTTGCAGCTTAATTTCAGAAATCTCCGACCTAGATTAGAAGTCCTGTCCCTTTACCTATTAGCTATCCCGGATTACCTTTGTTTTAAATTACCTAGTGAGCTCTGGCGCCCGAATCTTATTCCTTTTAGTTATTTTTGTTTAATTTTGAGCTCCCTAACTTCTCAACTTTAGAATCACACCCATAGTTTGTTAGTTAGTTAAATAAATTTAGACCCCCTTTAATTTTTTTATTACAATTGTCGCACTAGAACAGGGACTGAAGCATGGTTTGTACGGTGAGTACAGTCAGTATTGCACACTAAATTAATTTATATTTTAACTAATGAGTCTATTGTTTACAATATTTAGTATTCATATTGTATTTCATATTGTTTTTACATTGTAATTGATCTAGTTTATAAACTTTGAATAATTAGACTCATAAGTTGTAACTTAGTTTGGTATTGTATTTTACAAACAATGTTTTAGTTTTACATTGGATAATTTGTTTATTTTCTTGTGTTTTAACATGTTTTTTCCTTAGCAAAACCAACAATTGTTAAGTGTAGACCGTGTTATTGTTGAATCTCATACAGTGATATAATTCATATCTAAGTTAACTTTTTATGTTAATAATTAAATTTAAACATTAAGTACATTATTGTGCACCTAGTTTATTTAATTTTAAGCCGTTTTGTGAGTTATTATTGCACTTTTTAACGTTAAATAACTTAGCAATTTTTCATGGAAATTACATAACCTCAAACTTTAATTTTATTTTTCAAACTTTGATTTATTTTGAAATTCTTTAAAGTTTAGTCCTTGCTTTTCGTTGCTATTTGCCTTGTTACTCGTTAGTCATGGAGGACAAGGGAGTTCAGTTTCCACCGCCTCAGGATTCGGTTGAGGTCGAAGCTTCTACTGCTGCTGATGCTAATGTTGTTGAGAAAGGTCACGAGATGGCTAATGCCACCGATGTTGGCAATCCTTTTGAATCTGGAATCGCACATTCGTCTTCGGATTTTACAGCTCGAGCTTTGCCTTCGTTCAATTCCTTGAATGCGCTTGTTAACGAAAACATTCGAAAAAACTTTCCTCCTCTTACTAAACTGCCTGATTTGAAACATAGCAAAATAATTTATGATGGTAGAACTTGTGTTCGTGATTTTATTACACAAGTTGAAGAATATTTTCTTTATAGAAATTACAACGAAAATTTGCTGGTTGGTTCTTTTACACTTTTGCTTGATGGTATTGCACTCAAATGGTTTAGATCTATACGAATTCATATTCCTTCTTGGCATGAACTTAAGCTTGCACTTTTAAAGCGCTTTGATAAACCTAATTTTGATCACTTTTTAGAAAATGAGCTCCGCACCAGGAAACAGAAACAGTCTGAGTCGCTTCCTGATTTCATTACGGAAATTTATGATATGGCTAGTCGTACTTCAGTACCTTTATTTGACTACACTTTAGTTAACGTGATACAACAAAATATGTTACCGATTTACACACCCTTTTTGTTTCGTAGACAAATAGATTCAATCGAACAATTTCTGGAACTTGCAAAAGACTTAGAAGTTGTTGTAAATAGAAAACCTTTTAAAGAATCAATTAAACCTTCTGTTAAATCTAATGCCGTTTCTAATGATTTAGTTTGTTTAAAATGCAAAAAACCTGGACATTTATATAGAAATTGCAAGTCTATCCCAGGTGTTGTTTGTTTTAAGTGTCATAAAGCTGGGGTCACTTCTAAGACTTGTGACGTTTGTAATTTGGATACTAAAAACTCGCAAGAGTCAAAAAACTGATTAGGCAGCATCGAGCCCACGTTTTTGATAAAACTTCGAGCGTCTCGATGTGTGAAAAAATTGTTAGAAGTCACAAGCCTGATGATGTTGCCCGTGACAAAGAATTTTCCAACTGGTTAGATTATTTAAAAACCTTTTTTTAATATTTATCGTTCGGCTCCTATTCTATTTACAAAACAGAATGATGCTAGACCATTTTTAACTTTTTTTGTTGGTAATCAAATTTTTTCAGGTTTGTTGGACAGTGGTTCCGATAAATGCATTTTAGACCTTATATTGAAGGAATGAAGTTTACTGTTATTACTGACCACGCTTGTTTGAAATGGCTCCTAGGTCTCAATAATCCTAGTGGACGCTTAGCTCGTTGGGCTGCTAGAATTTCTCAATTTACTTTTGATATTATTCATAAAAAAGGTTCATTACATTTAGTTCCAGATGCTTTATCTCGTATAGAAGTCACTGCTATAACCACTCAGGATAATTTAGTCTCCCCTGATGAGGAAATTATTGATCCTTGGTATAGAAAAATATTTATTCAATGTCAGAAATCTCCTAGAAAGTATAAGAATTTTAGAGTCGAAAATAACACTTTGTATAAATATTGTAAAAATAAATTTAACCCTCATAGTCTTTTAGACTGGAAGATAGTTATTCCTAAAGAGAATATCTTAGATACTATTAGGTCAAATCATGATGATGTAAATTCAGGTCATTTAGGTATTCATAAAACTTTAAAGAAATTAAAACAACATTATTTTTGGAAAGGTATGTTTAATGATGTTCACCAATACATTTTGTCTTGTGATACTTGTAAAGCTTACAAACATACTACTTCTCCTCCTTTTGGTACGATGATTAATCCTAAAAAGGTTGATCGCCCCATGCTTATGCTTTCGGTAGATATAATAGGTATTTTACCTAAAACTTATTCTGGTCATAAATACATACTTTCAGTTGTAGATGTTTTTACTAAATATTGCTGGTTCTTTCCAATGATTAATGCAACTACTAGAGTAATTTGTAAACATTTTGAAAAAGAAATATTTCTTAAGTTTGGTTGTCCAAAAATAGTAGTTTGTGACAATGGAACTCAATTTACTTCAAAACATTTTGTAGAATTCTTGAAAGGTTTTAATATAACTAAAATATTTTATAACACATTGTATACACCTCAAAATAATCCTGTTGAGAGATATAATAAAACAGTCGAAACTTGCATATCGTGTTTTGTTAAAGATGATCATAGGACTTGGTCAAGTTTTTTGCCCAATGTTCAATTAGCTTTAAATAATAGTGTAAATCTTGCTACAGAATTTACACCTAATTTTCTTATGTTTGGTAGGGAACTTGTTTTAGATGCTTCCTTACATCATTTTAGTAACTCTGTTGATAATTTATCTCAACTAGAGGTTTCAAATAGAAACTCTTATGCAGTTTCTCTTAATTCACTTAGTGATATTTTTGTTAAAGTTCAAACTTATTTGTTAAAGGGGTATAAGCGAAATGCCGCTTATTATAATAAGGGTCGGAAAGTCATTTCTTTTGATGTGGGTGATGTTGTGTGGAGAAGAAGTTTTGTTCAATCTCATGCACCTGCTTATTTTTCGGCTAAGCTTGCACCTAAGTTCTTAAAGTGTGAAATAACTGAAAAAGTTTCTGATAACGTTTATGTTTTGAAAGATTTAAATAAGGGTTCCGTGGGTCGTTATCATGTAAAAGATATTATTAAATTTTAATTTTGGGGAATTTTTAGACTTGGTTTTGGTATTGAGTATTTTTGTGTGAGGTACTACCTTTGTTAGAATGATGAATGAAAGGTTATGGTAGTATGAAGGTTATTATTATGTTAGGCAACCTCATTACAAATTATTAGATTCCAATTCAATTCTTACTAAAATAAACTTAGGTCATTTTGGTTAAATTAGAAATACCTACTCTTTACACTATACATTTTACACATCAAGGGATCTTATCTTGTTTGTTTTGTTTGTTTGTTGAGATTGTATGGGATCTTATATCTTTTCTTTCTTTCTTTTTTAAAGGTAATCCTTTACTTGTTTACATTTTTTTTGAAAAAGAAAGATCCTATACAACCTTACACTTTGGGTTTTTTATTACCTAAAAAGATTTAAAAACTTAAATTTCATTTCAAGTTTTTTGTAATCTTTCTTTTTGTAGATTAAAATCATTCTATTTCTCTCATAGTTTTAAATAGTTATTGATTTTAATTCTATTTTTTTACTGTTTGTTGACAGTGTTGTTTTTTGTCTAGATATTTTTTCGATACTAGACTTGGATTTGACTTTGTTAGTAACGCGTTCATACCGGATTTTGCTTTTGAGGTCATTCTGTAACTTTTGTTATAGAGCGTCCTACCTTGTTTTTGCGGTCATTCTGAAACTTTTGTTAAAGAATGTACTTTGTTTTTGGATCTTGGTGTAAATTTTGACCTCGATTTTATCTTGGCTTTCGCCTTTAGGTATTGTGATTTTCCCCTTCGGTAATCCAATATATTTTGTTTGTTTGTCTGTGCTTGGAAGGTTGGTAGAGTAGAGCCAATCACAGCTTACATTTGCCCTTTTGCCCTTGTGTTGGTCATTGCTGTGCCAGTCACAAGGTGGAATTTTGACTTTCGTCATACCTTTTTACTATTGTGCTCGGAAGTTCGGTGGTGTAGCGCCGATCACAATATGGTTTTTGTTTGTTACAGGTTATTGCTGTGACAATACTTTTGGATAGAGCCCTTCAACTCTATCCAACCTTTTTAGATAGAGCCCTTCAACTCTATCTAACCCTTTTGTTGGAAATCAATACTTTTGGATAGAGCCCTTCAACTCTATCCAGCCTTTTAGATAGAGCCCTTCAACTCTATCTAACCTTTTTGTTGGGAATCAATATTTTTAGATAGAGCCCTTCAACTCTGTCTGACTTTAGTGGTTCGGAATCTATACTTTTAGGTAGAGTCCTTCAACTCTATCTAGAATTTTTGTTTAGGTATTGTAAGTTTTAATTGGTTGTTGCTGAGATATACAGAGGCTATGGTGCCTAACTGTACTCAAAGCTGAACTGTAGGTTAGTTGAGGATAGTCAGCGGCGATAGTGCCTACCTGCACTCCAGATTAGTTGGTAGAGATGTGTAGAGTTAGTCAGTGGCGATAGTGCTTAACTGAACTTAAGTGGTGTGGTTTAGTTTAGTAGGTTGGCTGAAGCTAGTCAGTGGCGATAGTGCTTAACTGAACTTAAGAGGTGTAGGATAGATTAGTAAATTAGTGTAAAGTTAGTCAGTAGCCATAGCGCTTAACTGTACTCAAAGTTAGTGTTTAATGTTTAGTAGTTTTGTTCAAGATTTAATCAGCGGCTCTCGTGCTTAACTGAATTTAGATTTGTTTAGTGTTTAGTCTTGTTAGAGTTTTAGTCAGCGGCCCTCGGGTTTAACTGAATTTGGATTTGTTTGTTGTTTGGCTTTGTTGATCGGTTGTAGTACCGAAGTTTTAGTCAGTGGCCATGACGCCTAACTGCACTATGATAGTTTTTTGTTATTGAATTTTTTGTTCACTTCGTTTTTCGTTGTTTCTTTCTAATAAAAGAAAGTTCCTTTCTTTTATTTTTCGGGGAGGGATGTAATGTAACGAGTATTTTCTACTCGCTACATAGTGTCGACCTCTCTCGTCATTTTTTGGAAGTTTTCACGGTAATGCAGTACACACACTTTAGATATTTGATAGATTGGCTAGGATTTAGTAGAGTGATCGATAAAACCATAGACCATCAGTTTGACAGTTGGACCTTATTTCCCCGTCTGTCAGATTATTTTGACGTTTCCGGTTTGGGATATGTAATTTTCACTTTCCGACCGAAGTCACCAAGATGATGCACGAATAATATTCTATTCCGTGCCAATCATTAGATTGGAATATTTCAAGGGTCCACCCCTGGCTGGAATCACTTGGTAGTGATGTCAGCAGCCGTGCAACAGTAATATTTTGGGAAATCCACCTATATCGCCATCGCGTTTTGGTTGTGCTCATGGCACGAGCGATTGGCGTGCATTGTTTTCGTTAAGATCGCCCCAAAGGCGTTCTTACTTATACTTTGGATTCTTTTCATCTTAAAATTTAACTTCATCATGGATGAGCTGATGCGCTTCACCTCGTGTCTCCAATCAGGTTTAATTTAAATAAGTTTTTCTCGAAGCCTGTGGTACGTTAACTTAAAATCTTTCTCGTAGTTTCCACTTAAAAACGTGCAATACTGACAACTTAATTATAATTTTTGGTTATAGAATTTAATGGTTATAAAACAACTTGCCCTTCAAAAGGGAGGAATTTTCTATTATTGTGTTCGCCATACTACCTGCGATAGAAATAAATGAGCTTTTGTTAAAGAATTTGCAGCTTAATTTCAGAAATCTCCGACCTAGATTAGAAGTCCTGTCCCTTTACCTATTAGCTATCCCGGATTACCTTTGTTTTAAATTACCTAGTGAGCTCTGGCGCCCGAATCTTATTCCTTTTAGTTATTTTTGTTTAATTTTGAGCTCCCTAACTTCTCAACTTTAGAATCACACCCATAGTTTGTTAGTTAGTTAAATAAATTTAGACCCCCTTTAATTTTTTTATTACACTGTAACTAAGTACACAACTTGGAGATAAGTCAAAGCACAGTAAAGATATCTAACAGTATTCTATCTTCATACAAACGGTCGGAACGCGAGTCGTACTTCGTAATTCGTCAGTAACGCACCCAGAGATAACATTTTTTAAATTACCTGGAAACTCCGAAAGACATTATGTTCCTGAAACTTAATAGACTATAAAAAAATGACTACCAGACTATAGGTACTTACCTACTAGAACTAGACTATTCAAAAAATGATATAGGTACCTACTATAGTACGTAATTTGTTTCTTTTTCAAAAGGTAAGTATTTCGCTTTTTCTACCGAGTAAAGTACCTACCTGGATTAATAAACAAATAGATAAGTGGATATGGTGAAAAAGCAACCTACCTACGCTCGCGTTAAAACGAACTGGTAAGTACCTAGGTAGTTTCTTAGGCTAGGCTATCTACCTACTTATGTACTAGCTATTTACATATATCATTGAAATAAACAAAATATCATTATAAAATGATTATGAGAGTAAATGATAGGTACAAACGCCAGCACATCCCCAATGGAATATGAACCTTACGCTTTTGTAATAAACTTGTGCTGGACTCTGTATCTACCATTTAGTATGATTTACATTATTATTTACATTTAAGTAAGATTTTGTAGTCGGTAGTTAGAGATTTTGTCAGCTGTGTTTTGCATTTTGGTTAAGTAAAAAGTAGGTGTTGAAGTTTGTAAGGAGTGCAGAACGAAGGGAAATATTTTTTCTTGAGACGCCTTGAATGGCTGCGACTGAGGCGCAAATATCTTTTAGTCTCAAAGAACAATGGCGAAAACGTAGTTGACTTAAATTTGAGCGTCTAAAAGTGACTTACATACGAAAGAAATTACATTATTATTCTACGATTTTTCAAAGTATCACATTAACCAGTTAGGGCCGGATAAAAAAATTATGTTAAATGAAAACTTATTTGACTTTTCATTAACGTTTAGTGTTGCCATTTTATATTTATTCTGCCAAGTGACAGTAAGTACTTAAAGCATTTAAAGTATTGTGATCAGTTGTAGTTTGTTATTACAATTAAACGGAGTAAGTAAATGAATACAGTTTATTTCCAAGTGTAGGTTTCTTGCAGGTATGTAAAAATACTGTGGTATAAAAATAAATCAATTAGTTTCGATTAATGACTAGCAAAAAGACTAGTAACCCAAATCTAAAAATAATTGCTTGGTAATTGACACAGAGTCATAGACAGACCTGTGCACAGAGTAAAAACGATATGATCGATGTATACATGTAGTAGATACCTATTGTATACATAAGGTAAGGCCAAAGAGTATTTATAACCACTGGGATTACCAACCTTAACACTTTAAGCGCCATGGGGGACACCGTGTGTCCGACGCTAGTGGAGGTTTTACCTTTAACGTTTTTGACCCGGCAGTTAACGTATTAAACAATATTTTTACAAGACATTTCATTCTGAATTAACTAGGTAAAGAAAATACTAATGCGATATTGCCTTTTTACTTCCTCAATTTGGAATATAAAAGTTACCATAGACATAACCTACAAAAGTTCATGACTGAATATCTATTATTCTCGGCCTTCTTGAACAAAAAATCTTGCAGAAACGAATTCAGAAGGTGATGCTGAATTAAATAAGATATTTTTCATTTAAAGACGTAGGAATTTATTCTCAACTAAAACAATGTATGGGTGGCTGCCATTGTTCTTTATAAGGGTGTTTTTTTTATTAAGTCTTCTAATCAAAAACATAACATGCATTTTTATTGAACACTTCCTATTTCATTTAAGTACGTATTTCATTTTTTTTTATTAAATGAAAAATATTACTTATATACCTATATTTACAATCACAAAACTGAAAGGAAAATAAAACACTACAAATTTATAATTAAAAAAACTAGAAAGAAAATAAAACATACACTAGGAAGAAATTAAAACACTGTACGCGGGACAGCCCTATCGCATGTTAAGGTACTACGCGCGTGTGGGTATTATTATTTCAAGGACACGGCCGAGTCACAATACTGTTAGATATCTTTACTGTGGTCAAAGTATTTTCCAAGCGTGATGCGTTTGTTACACTCGAACGAAAAGAGAGAGGTCTATGTGTAGGTATGTATATTTGTTTGTGGCATCGCAGGTCTAAAACGGCCGAACTGATTTTGATTAAGTTTTAATTTGTTTGAAAGGTAACTTGATCGAGAGTGTTCTTAGATATGATTATTAGCTATGTTCTAGTTCATTAATGGATATTAACTATGAGCATTTTTCAAAGAGAGCGTTATCAGCAAGGTTTGATTTTTTATTTTTTTGCATGGAACCCTTATTTTTTCTAAAATAAAAGTCGGCTAGAAGTTTTTAGTCATTATCCTTAGCCGGAACAAACAGACTGATGTTTATGTTTATCTATCTATACATATAATAAAACAGTAAAAAAATTGTGTCTGTACATTGAATATATTAAAAAAATAATTATTGAGGGGGGTTTAGAAACAGTAATAGAGCACGAATCCAAAAAAAAAGTCTGTCTGTTTGTCTGTTTGTTTGTACACGCTAATCTTCGGAACTGCTGGACGGATTTGAATGTTTTTTTTGTTGTTGTATAGGTATTAAGTCTGGGCAACATATAGGCTATAATTAATCTTGGAAACTTGAACACCTGATGCAGAACCGCAACAGACCAGCTAAACTATAAGAGATACAAAAATGGTACCGTAGCAAAAATTGTTCCACGTGATGAGCATTTTCTGCTGAGAGAATAAATTTGAAGATCTGGAACACCTGATGTGGAACTCCAAGAGCCCAGCTACACCATAACACATATATTAATGACGTCTTGGCAAAAGTGGTTCGGTCTGATGAGCATTTCCTGTTGACTTATAAAAATCGAAGATCAAAAACATCTGATGTGGAAATCAAAGCTGTAATTTTTTAAAATTTCGCTGTAAAGCTATCACTAATTTCACTGTATATTATAATAAGGTGGGAGTACCTCCACGCGGTGAAGGCGGTAACAGTTCAGGACTGATTTTTGATGACGATGGTATATCATTGAAAATTTGACTCTACTGGCCAAAGCTCCCATTTATTTATTTACCTTTGCCTTTGGACTTATGTTATTTGAGTGTTTAATTTCCTTCTCCATTTATCTTCGTGATACGGTAGCCTACCCGGTAAAGCAGGGGAGCAGTCACTTAGATTTTAATTGATCAGGTATCTTCACAATAAAACTATAACCATGTCTAGAAAGAGGTCAAATCTTTCCCAATGTTCCAAAGGAGCTAAAAGATTGAGGATCATATGTTCCCAAAAATCTACTGAAGAGCGTCAGGAGAGACTTGATGTTGTTCGAGAACATCAGACTGCAACTCGCTCCGTGGAAACCTCTTCAAATCGCGAAGAACCTGCGTTCTCAGCGTATTTAGGCATCTATATCCAGTTCTCTAGAGACCAGTGAAGAATATGGTGCACGACTGCACGGATAAAGAATTGCGCTTGAGTTCTCAGCGTATCTACGCATCTGCTTCTAGGTCTCTAGAGACAAGTGCGGAACGTGATGCGCGACTAACTGCTGATCGAGATTATCATACATTGTTCCGAACACGCACACAACAAAATATTCATAATCAGTTAGAAAGTGAAAGAGAAAAAATTGCTGGAGTACGGCATGAAGAGACCGAAGAAGAGCGCAACGAACGTTTGAATTCTGATCGACTTCGACATTCTCTGAACAGAATGTCGATGTCATCTGAAGAATCGGATGTGTCTCAAGATATAGCCGTAGGGCATGGCGACCTTTCTTGGGTTGATAAGGAACGGAGTGCATTTACGTATACTCCTATGATTGACTACGCCACATATTCTGCCATCGGAGGTATGATTCTAAATTGTACTTTTTGAACGTCTCGAATCGTCTTGCACATCCCGTTGTGGTCCCGTCCCCGGGCTCTTAGAATTCAACATCAGACGTTTCAGATTTTCGATTTTGCCGACCCCGTTGTCGCTGGCATAAACAACAGGATCCGCGTACGAAGTCGCGGGCAGAAGCTAGTTTACTAATAATAATTAAAAATTACATGTCATATTTGAACAAAAGATAATAATTGAGAATACACAAAATAAATGAAACAAATAAATATTATTTACGTCGAATTACCTGCAACCAATCCTTTAGATCATATAATACCTGGTCAATTAGCCAGCCTTTAAGTTTTGTTATGAAAGTATTGTCAGACTTTGCGCTTAAAATATCATCGGGTAGGTAATATTGTATACCGATGGACCCATAACATGAATTAACCTTCCTGATTTAGATAGGGTGTCTACCACGAATACTCGTGGTACACGACCGCATGTGGCTGCGGTCGTGTGCGTCTGCGTACATAAAGACATCAGCCTCACTTATTACTGCAGGTAGGTCATTGAGTAATAGGCTGAACATTGTGTTAGAGAGGGAGGAACCTTGTGGTACGCCCTTAGTGAGGTTAAGAAACCTAACCTTTCCGCCGTCGCCTACCACCACCTGCGATCTGCCTTTTAAAAAGTCGAGTAGCAATTTTAACGCTTTTCTCTCTATACCAAGATGCCTCATCTTCAGTGCCAGCCATGGTCCGCGACGTCGATAGCTTTTGAGAGGTCGCAGAAGAGCACTGCTACCTGCAGTTTTTACTCACGAGCCTTCATTGCGTGGCGAATGACCACACGTGCAAGAGCAGTTGTTGATCGCCGCTTCCCGTAGGCATATTGTCGGTCGAATAATAGATAATAATAATAGATTTTTTAAATATGTACCTACAATAAGTACAAATAAATAAAATTAACACATACAGCTTTTTACTAAATGCGTATGACAGTAAACAGACACTGTAATTTCATTTATTTGTATGTATAGATTCAGCTGTTCCTAATAATGGTATTTAAGTTTACCCGAAGTCAAGAAAGTTCTGATATAAATATTAAATATCAACAACGATCTTTGTTAATAGTTGAATATATTATTTAATATTCACAATTAGTTCGCCATTAAAACCGAATAATATCCCTCACCATTCTAAAAGTTAGTTTGAACTTTATTTGACGAGGCATTAACTCTCTTGGGTCGAAAATAGGACCCTGAATAGATATGGGAGCTCATTACTCATTCATTATGACATTTATTTGAGTTGGACATGGTTTTTGTTAAAAAAAGAATTTTAGAAGTATTTTCATATCAACTAACGATTACAAACGATTGCGAACGGCATAACATTTTACAGTGTAGCCCGATTTCGGTGATTTTTTTTTTGTAGGCGGTTCAAGTCTTTTTTTGAAAAAAGTTTTTTTTATCACAGCAACGAACGATTTTCTCTTACAAAATTTCCCAAGAACGCATAAACCTACGCACATACATAGGTAATAATCCCTCGTATTTATATCACAATTCAACTTCAGTAACAGATTATGCTCAAACACATCTATTTAGCATTTGACATGAACAAATTTGATTCAATTCTCACAAACCCTGCAACATTTTACATGACAAGACCAGATGATTGAACTGGAACTTTATTTCAAATGGAATAACTTGAAAATGTGAAGGATTGGAGCAGGGATTTTATGATTACGTTGGTTTAGTTGTAAGAAATAAGATACATGATTTTTTATATGAGGAGATTTAAAACATGTGATCTTAAGAGTTATTAAGTGGTGCAAACTACGCTCAAAATTCAGATATCGGTAGGATACTAAGTAATTACAAAGAATTCTCTCATCTTGATATATTTAACTCCAAAAAAGCCATATTTAAGAATGTATTAAAACGTCTGTAAATGACGATAAATCTAAACAAAACAAAATAATTTTAATTGCATAGAAGGTAAATACACAAGATCCTCACACACATCATAACATACTCACACACTCACCTGCAACTCCTCACACACTCACCAACACTGTACACTTAGCAATGTTTAGTTGGCGCTAGCAGTTAATTTCTGTATTATGTATGGTTGACGGATTTACAATTGAATAGCTTTAAATACAGGCAGCAGAAAGCTGCGTGTATTTAACGCTATTAAATTGTAAATTCGTAATTGGCTGTAAAACCGGTTTATATTTTAAGATGAATTGACAAAGAGCTGTGGATTTTATGAATAATAAATAAATGAATATAAATGTGGATGGATGGAGAGGGAGAGGAAGGCCGAAGAAAAGATGGGTGGATTATGTGAAGAATGGTATGAAACAGAAGGGAGTATACTGATATCATGATGATTGACAGAACGGAATGGAAGAAGAAAAACTTGTTGCGCCGACCTCACGTAACATGGGAAGGGCAGGATTTTGTAACATGGGTATATGCACAAATGTGTCATAAAGGTAGCTTGGTTGACTGGTAGAGAATGCCTAAGGCCTTAAGTCCGCTTTATTTAAAGCTTTGTGCATGTACATATTAAAAAAAGCGCCCAAGTGCGAGTCGGACTCGCCCATGAAGGGTTCCGTAGCAGCAAGTAACATAATATTATAAAAGTTTTTTATTTTTATATTTGAGTCGATTGAATGAAAGGTAAATTGCGGTTTACGATTAATGACGTATTAAAAAAAACTACTTACTAGATCTCGTTCAAACGAATTTTCGTTGGAAGTTTACTAGTTGTTAGTTTAGTTTTTTTCGTTGGTTAGTTTCGTTTATTTTTTTTTAGTTTTATCACTCTCTTATTTTAGAAGTTACAGGGGGGGGGGGGACACATTTTACCACTTTGGAAGTGTCTCTCGCGCAAACTATTCAGTTTAGAAAAAAAATGATATTAGAAACCACAGTATCATTTTTGAAGACCTATCCATAGATACCCCATATTTATTTTTTATTTATAATTTTATATCAGAACATAAATTCCATACAAATTGTTAGTAACGCTTAAAACTATGTTAGTATCTTATAACTGCTTATCCTACTTATCCCACATTAAAAAGGGCACCACCAGAGCTGTGTAACTTATTCCAGTGCCTCACAATAGGACACTCGACTCTATCCATAATGGCACTAAGTAAGCCGTTGGAGCTGCCGCGGACACGACGCATCAGGGAGGCCACTCTCTTGCGCACTATTGCTCTAAAGCAGTCTGTGTTGGCCTCCGCAAACATCCCCGATGCACTACAGTACCGCGGCAACCCCATCAGCATCCTAAACCCGTTATTGTAGAGGACCCGCAGAGCATTAATAGCCCTCTGCGTATATCGGACCCACAGGCTGCAGGTATACAATGACTGGCAGTACGCCTTAAACAAAGTAATTTTAACATTGTTTGTGCACCTTGCAAACCTGCGCGCCAGCATATTGCATCTGACTGCCAATGCCCTGCGTTCCCTCTCTATATCCAAGTCATCAGAGAGATCCTCAGTGACCCAATGCCCCAGGTACTTGAATTTAGTGACCCTACTTATAGGAACTCCTCTAAGTCTGACCGGTGGAATGGTAGTGGGAGTTTTATTGCCCGCCTTAAACACAAGTAATTCACTTTTTTTGGAGTTATACCTGAGGCCATGTGACACTGCGTACCTCTCACATATGCCTAAGAGCACGTTGAGGGCTCTAACAGATGGGCTCAGCAGTACCATATCGTCGGCGTAGCTAATATTGTTCATACAAGTGCCATCTATCGAACAGCCGACACCGGCCCTGCTGAGCTCAACTATCAATACATTTACGTACAGGTTGAAGAGCCTTGGTGACGTCAGACCTCCCTGTCTCACCCCACACTCCAACCTGTACTCTGTGGAACATGAGCCCGCCCACTTAACATTATTAGTTTGGTTGTCATACCAATACCTCAGTATGTTGATCATGTCCCTGGGTGTGCTGGTTTCTTCCCGAAGCTTATCCCACAGCACATTATACGATACAAGGTCAAATGCCCTCGACAGGTCCAAAAAACAACCGTAAATAGCCGTTTTCCTTGTCACATAGTACTGGATAGTATGCTTGAGCCGCAGTATCGCAGCTTCCGTCGATAGCCCAGCTCTAAATCCGAACTGGGCATCATGCAGATGTATATGCTTACTAAGGTGACAATCAAGCAGCCCATCCAGCACCTTGGCGATTACTGTGGCCAATGAGATGGGTCTGTAGTTGTTCCCGTCGGAGGCATCACCCGTCTTATTTTTAATAATCGGAATAACAGTGGTCTTCATAAGCTCCTGGGGTAAATACGAATGTCCTAAACACAAATTGTAGAACATGACCAACACCCTGGGCAAATGAGCACCCGCGTGCTGCAAGTGCTCGATGCTGAGGTCATCGTGCCCTGGAGACTTACCTCGAGTCATGCCCCTAATAACCTGAGTGACTTCTTTTATTTTAAATCTGAACCACTCACCATCCACAACTTCAGCATCAAGCACCTGCCGCACACCTGGTAAGGGAGACTCAATCCTAAAACGTTCCCTAAACAGCTCGGCAATCTACTGGGGATCATTTCTACCCTCAACACACGCAGGCACACACAAACCAGCTTCCAGCTTCCTGGTATGCTTCAAAAAACGCTTGAAGTCCTTATTCTTGTGGTGCATGAATAATATGTCCATTTTAATGTGTTGTCTTGACACCACTTGAGCTTAGACTTAAAACGCTTTCTGGTTTCACACATAGTATCATAAATATCACCAGACTTTGGTTTACCATACAGGATCCAGGTCTGAAAGCTGCTTCGTGCTTCCAGATGAGCCTTTTGTACATGTCTATTCCATCCAACGACATGATTCTGCTTCTTGTACTTTTTCAGTCTATTACTGCTACGCGCAGCTACCGTCAAAGCACTAACAATACTGTTATATAGCTCATCAATAATTGCATAATGATGCTCGTTTCTGCAAACCTTATCAGCACACAGACCAAGTGCCACCGGAAAATCAATTTCCCTTAGCTTGCTATTGCAGAGTTTGCTATATAACCTGATCTGCTCAGCGTTTCTCTCCCCCCATCTCACTTCATTATATTGATTCTAACTACAATATTTTTTACACGGTAATATACCCAAGTTACAATACACTTCCAGAGGAAAATGATCCGACCAATAAACATCATACAATATTTTAATATCAGTCACACAATGCCAAGCTGCCTCCGTCGTCAGACAGTGATCAAGCCAACGTTTACAATTAGTGTGACTTTCACTCACAAAGGTGTGCGTCTCAGACGAGGTATTTAACTTCTTCACGTCTGCACAGAGCCAGCTCCGCTCCATACAGAAGTTAGTTAACTCCCTAAAAAATAACTCACTAGGATGAGCATTGAAATCACCGAGAATTATAGCGGATTCAATGTCACAACTCTCAATCACTGCATTTATTTCACTTAATACCTCCGTGAATTCTAACAAATTATCCGCACTGTCTGTTGGCATGTACACCGAAAACACTAACGAACTACGCTCACCCACACACACCTTAACAGCTGCCAGTCTCACACTACTGCACGGCACCACCGTAACGGAAGAAAACATACCCTTTCTCCACATCAGTGCCACCCCACCATAGGGTCGACCTCGCAGTACGCCGACCGATGTATCTACCGCTGACTTACTGGTATACTCGAAGTTTTTGTCAATCGATCCAATGAAGGCAGTGTCGTGAGGCAATAGCCAAGTTTCCTGCAGGGCTATAACGTGTGCAGTTTTACATATTTCACGTATCCCCTCCACTGACCTCGCAACTGATTTACAATTGAAGCTAACCATTTTAACAGTTTGATTTCTTGAAGTACTAGCCATAGCTTACTTAATCGCTTTTTCTAATTGCCTCAGTCTCAGCTTTAGTAACCCCTACTGTAGGACTACTACCATGCATATTTCGCTCCTTGAAATTAATAAATCGACGAAAGGAAATGCCTTCAGGCCACAACTGCTCGTCCAGGAATATTTCTAACTTATGTCTAGGAACAAAAACTTTAAAAGCCTTATAATCTCTTTGTCGTTTCATTTTTATTTCCGTTAGCTGCACTACAACGCTTGTCTTGCTCAATATGTAGTCAGCGATGTCCTTGACTGATGACTCACTGTCCACATTGTTTACAAACAGCGGTATTTTGATATCTGCTGCCTTAAATTTACCCGACGGATCCTTCGCCTTCCCCTGTGTTCCTATAAATTGATTTTTAAATCGTTTACCATACACAACGTTTCACCCGTCATCCTTATAAGTTTTAAAACTACCACCGACCTGCGCTATTTGCGAGTAAGTACGCCGTTCACTATGGTTAAGCTGCTCCGCACAGTCCGTACTGTCTATTACATCGGTTACACGTGTCGCTGAGGCCATTGAGTGCGCACACGCAGGGGATTTGCTCGTTGTCACCGGCGACGAAACCGCAGTAGGGGCCTCCACGCGCTTGCGTTCGTCCGTTTGGCCCGATGTCGAGTCTTGTGCAACAAGGACAGGCGGCGACCGAGGCTTTGCGTGCGATAAGGACAAGCTTCTATCGTCGATACGTTGACCTTGCGCTTGTTTCTCGGCCAATGACATTTTGCAAACAGCTGATTTTGTATTTAACCGCTCCGATGTCGTTATGCTTTCTTTCGACAAATTCAAAATACCAATGGGTCCACTATTTAAATCAAAATTATCGAACCGTAATAGGTTTCGCGTACCTCTGTTTATGTTTACATAGTTATCTTCCTGATAACCATCCACCAACGACGCTTCTTTCAGATTAAGTAAATCTTTACTCAACTTATTCACCTGTTCAACGGTCGCATACTCCTCCCTTATTTCCTCAACTTGATCCTTTAGTTTTATGATGTCTCTTAATAGTCTTGTGACATCAATATGGTCGAAAGTAACCGGCGGTAATTTTCTTAGCTCCCGCGCAACAAAAATAGGAATACACTCAGCTGCAGTACATTTTATGAGGGATATGATATCCTCAAGATCACGCTGTACTTTTCCATCTGCTTTCCCTTTTCTTTTCACCTTCTTTTCCTTTGTTTGAACTGACTGGTATAGCAAGTCCTTCGCAATCACTATTTCATCAGACGAGAACGCCGTTGCGCACAGTCTAACGATGCATTCTTCATTCATCACATCCACTTGGTTCTGTATAAACGCCAGAAGTTCACTAATAACAATATTACAATTCATACATTTCACTATATTCGTCGACATTTTGACACGATAGCGCACGACATACGCTCTGCGCGGTGACCGAACGAAGACTGATCAAACCCATATGTATGGGTTTGATGAAAAAAAAATGTTAAGTTTCAGTTCTAAGTATGGGGAACCCCAAAATTTATTGTTTTTTTTTCTATTTTTGTGTGAAAATCTTAATGCGGGTTCACAGAATACATCTACTTACCAAGTTTCAACAGTATAGTTCTTATAGTTTCGAAAATAAGTGGCTGTGACATATGGATGGACAGACAGACAGACATGACAAATCTATAAGGGTTCCGTTTTTTGCCATTTGGCTACGGAACCCTAATTAAAGTCCCCTCCGCATTAAGCTTGTGTTCGCTCGTGGAATTACCAGTTGGATTCTGAAAATTATTTCGCTTATAGGAAACTATGATATCTCTAAGTGCTATACTATAGGCTATATTTGATTGACAAAATCATTTAGGATCCAAAAAAAAAAAAATCACGCGGACAAAGTCCAAAAAACTAGAAGTCGGCCAAAAAGTAGTAAGTACCTACCTACATCAATAAAAATAAAGGTTTCATGGATTCACTCTCATGTTTTGTGTACAGCAGGGTTAGAATAATTATTGTAAAACGAGAGTTGAGTATTTCAAACGAATCGATGATTAATCGTATCAACATGGTCCAGTAATGTAAAACGATTAATAGTTTTTTGTTCAGCTTCATATTACTAGGAAGATATATTAGGAAACGAGTGCAAAAGTGAACTAGTGTTTTTTTATGTTACCTCATGAATATCTCCGGCATTTCTCAACTGATTTGGATGTATTTTTGTAATTATTTTTAATTATTAAAAGACAATAATTAACAGATTAAGAACTACAAAAGTTCAGGTTACCCATCAGTCTTTTCAGTATCTTTTCTTTGAACCTTCATGTCCTACCTTACAGTAGAACTACGCCCCAGGTACTCCGGGACCCCTTTTTTCATTTTGTTTTTAATATTTTCTCCTACTTCTCAATTGAGGCGACAGACGGCTGCCATCCACTTAAGCCTAATGATTTCTTTGCATAATACGGCATTCAGTGCCACTAAGATTATTCTTTTCATCAAGAATTACCACAGGTAAGGGAATTCAGTAAAGGTCTGAGTTTGTTGCAGTGTAATAATAATATGTAATTTGTATGTCTATAATGCCGCGTAAAGAAATAACAGATTCTGCTTTTCTACAGGGCAAGGTATCGGCAATTAGTTCGGCAGTTTGCAGAAGAGAAGAGTGATTTTATTTATAAGTAAGGTAAATTAATAAATTAAGTACTTAGAAACTTTATTTCAAAGTTAAAGTCAAAACATTATTTTCAATTTAACCATTTATTGAAAATTGGAATTTACCGACTCCTTGACAATTCAAAAATGCCTGACTTTTGAATTGTCAGAGTCGGTCAGTTAGACAGAAAGTTAAAACTAGATGCTCGTTCCAAAACGTAGGGTAGGTCTCTATGGAGAAAAACGAGCAAGAAACTCTACGGACACTCTTTTAAATTAAGTTTTTACGTATCACTGGTTACATTATTCTTTTTGCTTCTATACGTGAAAACAATAAAGGTAATCTAGCAATACAAAATATAAAAAAGTCAAGATAAAAGCCGTGGCAGTTAAGCGTCCGTTTATGAACATGACGCGTAGATCAGCACCATTTAGCTCAACCATTTTGGAATATTATTAACAGTGCATTTGTGAGACAGCGTAGAGAAGTAAGCGAGAGCAGAGATGCAGTAGTAGTCTGTTCAGTTATCAAAAGAGATAAGTAACCACCCGACCCATATAATTGAAGTTTATTTAGAAACAGATGGATGCTTTCCATAAAATAAAATAAAATTAATAGAGTATAGATACTTGAATAATTAAATTAAATTTCATTCGAAAACATCCAGCGTTTCTAAGTAACCTTCAACTAATTCCGACAACCACGTTTACTTATCTCTTTTGATGATTGTATACTAGATTGACCGGACATTATTATCTTTGTTAGTTATATTATTAGAAACCAGAAGGGGAAGACATTAAAAAAAAGACAGTTTTAAACACCCTAAGACTAATTTATTCCAAAATAGACTTAGTTCTGACAATATTTCAATAACTCGAGCGAACACAAATATCCGTTAGCATTTATATCAAGAAATACACAAGTACACAATAAATCACAGCAAATACATAAACACACAAGTCAATATATGGAACGAACTCACTGTAAAGTAGTGTAGGTACCAAACCCTTTCTGTATGACGACTCAGCAACAAGTGAACCTGAATCTTATAGAGCACGCGCTTTTATAGTACTCAGGTACCCTCACAACCAAAAAATATTAAAATGCCTAACACGGCCTCTCCTGACCGTGCGCCGTCCTCGGCTGCACCAGGGACGCTGTCTTCGGAAGCGCTGGTGGGCACGGCGAGAGTTTGATCGCCGTCTTCGTCTGAATTGGTTCCGTCTGTACTTGAAGCGCCAGCAGAACCGGCAGAAGCACCAGCATTAATAGTAGAAGCAGTAGCAGCACCAGCAGAAGCACCCGCAGCGCCTGCAGAGGCACCAGCGGCACCAGCAGAGGCACCAGCGCCTTCAGAGGCACCAGCGCCTGCAGAGGCACCAGCGCCTGCAGAGGCACCAGCGCCCTCAGAGGCACCAGCGCCTGCAGAGGCACCAGCGCCTGCAGAGGCACCAGCGCCTTCAGAGGCACCAGCGCCTGCAGAGGCACCAGCTCCTGCAGAGGCACCAGCGCCTTCAGAGGCACCAGCTCCTGCAGAGGCACCAGCGCATGCAGAGGCACCAGCGCCTGCAGTGGCACCAGCAGCGCCTGCAGAGGCACCAGCAGCGCCTGCAGAGGCACCAGCAGCGCCTGCAGAGGCACCAGCAGCGCCTGCAGAGGCACCAGCGCCTGCAGAGACACCAGCGCCTGCAGAGGCACCAGCGCCTGCAGAGGCACCAGCGCCTGCAGAGGCACCAGCGCCTGCAGAGGCACCAGCGCCTGCAGAGGCACCAGCGCCTTCAGAGGCACCAGCGCCTTCAGAGGCACCAGCGCCTGCAGTGGTACCAGCAGCTCCAGCAGAGGTACCAGCAGCGCCAGCAGTGGTACCAGCAGCGCCAGCAGTGATACCAGCAGCGCCAGCAGTGGTACCAGCAGAGGCACCAGTAGAGGTACCTGAAGGCTCACCAGCGATGTCGTCATTGCTATCTGTATGAGAAACAAGTGGTTATTATACGTGACGATATACACGTCTGCCTATTCTTTTGCTTGCACTCAATTCGTCTTACGTGACCTTTTTCTTTCATTCCTCAGACACAATTAACTAGCTAACTAGCTAAATAGTCTATGAGGTACCAAGACGTCATCTTAGTACTCCATAGAGTTCCATTCATCACACAGCACAGACATGATTCATTCGTTTATTCGCTGTCATGTAGGGCGTTAATCGCCGAAAGGATCGTCTCGCAGTCCGTCCTCTACATGACACGCGTGCAGGGCGACTACCAAATCACCAAAAGGAACGTCTCGCAGTCCATCCTTTACATGACCATCGTGTAGGGCGATTACCAAATCACCAAAAGGAACGTCTCGCAGTCCGTCCTTTACATGACCATCGTGTAGGGCGATTACCAAATCACCAAAAGGAACGTCTCGCAGTCCGTCCTCTACACGTCAAAACACACATAATACGGGCACGACATCCGTTATACGTGGGTGTCAAAGCCACTCTTTGTGAGACTGGTTAGGTACCTCGCAGTTTACCTAACGTAGACGTCTCGCAGTTCGTCTACAGTCTCACCCCAAGATCTACCTGTCACAAGGCAAGCGCGCGCGGCTATAAAACAACACGCTACACGTCCCATCGGACGGCACCTGATGTGCGCACACAGCACGCGTCTTTCGGGTCAGCACCCGAGGCGCACACACAAGCGCGCGTCCTCCGGGTCAGCACCAGGGGCACATACACATGCACGCGTCGGGGCGCATACAAGCACGCGTGTTCCGGGACAACACCCGAAGCGCACACGCGGCACGTGTCAAAGTCAAAGTCAAAGTCAAATCATTTATTTCAATTAGACCATTAAAAAGGCACTTTTGAACGTCATAATAAAAAAATATAAAGTTGATTCTAGTTGTCCTCTGGGATAGCACCCGAAGCGCGCACGCGGCACGTGTTCTCCAGGGTAGCACCCGAAGCGCGCACGCGGCACGTGTTCTCCAGGGTAGCACCCGAAGCGCACACGCGGTACGCGTACTCCAGGGCGCCAGCCTATGGGGCGCACCGGATCCGGGCTGCATCAGCCAGCATAGCAAGTACATGCCTCACACTCACTCGCACGGGTACACAACACATGTGCAACCAGATCTTAGAAAAGAAATAAAAGGACATTAGAGGTTTGGTTGGAACTTCTCAAAAACACCACACAGTTCTCAACTTCACTAGCCTTTCCACCATGTATTGAACTTTGTCCTGTTTGTTAAATCGAATGATTTAACACTGAAAGAAACCCGTAAGGCCTATGAA
Source organism: Charanyca ferruginea (assembly GCA_947361185.1). Lineage (NCBI taxonomy): Eukaryota > Metazoa > Arthropoda > Insecta > Lepidoptera > Noctuidae > Charanyca > Charanyca ferruginea. Next base: position 14,022,145 of record OX376056.1, on the reverse strand, counting down.
CTAGTTTTGTTTGACATTAGAAGGGGTAGGTCAGTTACCTAATATGTCGATTTAGTACCGACTCGGCCTAACCTGACCAGTTGTTTTGAAACTCAGATCAAGGGACCGGTCGGTCACTATTTATTTATTTAACACATGGAAAACTAACAGCTGTACATAGAGTGAACAAAAGAAGCCAAGTTAGTTACATAAAGCCAATTACAGCGTCAGTAACAATTATTATTGTCCTAATTTCTTACAGAAAGAACAGACGGGTTTAGCATTACTATTACAATCGTTTGACCGCAATTAACACATTTGATTTCAGATCTACTAGAATTGTTAATTATGTACTTTAGTCATAAATTGATGAGTCAGATTCATCAGACTAAGGGTTATCAAATTTACGAATAGACATTAAGTGGCTAAAAAGGAGACGTAGGTTGTCGCTAGGTCAGATTGATAATTACTGCGCACACCTGTACGTCACAGATACCGTGTATCACTTTTTGAACCATAAGTTATTCGCTTAACCATCTTACTACACGTAACTTTAATAAAAATGAACGATGCGCATAGTCAGCATAAGACAACAACTTAATTAGACGTGGTGTTTATAGCGTCGTGAGTTTGGGCATAAATAATCTTTTGCGGACACAACGACGCACAAATAAAAGATTTGATTTGAACAACTTACATTTCTGAACTAATTTCAATAATGAGCGATCATTTGTAGCAGTAGGCTACAAATGATCGCTCATTATTGAAATTAGTTAAACCACGGTAAACCACGTACGAGCATCAGCTAGAAACAATTACAAAAGGCGTTCATGATCGCTGCAATTATTTGAAGTTTTGTTCGATCAACTTCGTCACACCACCATTAATATTTTTCACGCTAAGATCGATGCTAGAAATAAAATATTGGTCAGATCTCACCCGGTTAGACAGATCGCGTTCACCATGTGGTTCACCGGCGCGATCCATCAAGTCTGACCGGCACAGAGCTCTTTCAAAGTAGGTCCGTATCCGGAGTCCATTCTCTTCTCCATGGTACCTTGTATTCGCTTACGGCGAACCGAGAACCAGCTGTAGCTCATACGCCCATGAGCAAGCGCTATCACCACACGGTAGGAGTGGCGTACGTGACTGCGGTGCTTGTGCCGATCGCCTTAGCAACAGCGACACAACGCGCTCGGCACGGCGCTGCAATATCGAAGCCGTCTGGCGCCGGGAAGGCGGCGTCGGTGCGCCACGCTCGAACCGTAGTGTAATCATGTGAAAATACCACGGAATAATAAAAACAAGAGGAAGTGCCCTTAGTCTTACTTAATACTGGATCCAGTGTCGCCAAACTCACACATTTGCAAATTAAAATGTACTTGCAATACACAGAAAACGATGATATACCTAATTGGCTACAAATTAGAAACGCAACTTTGGCGAAAAGCTTATTTATTGTTGTTTGAAATTAAACCGTATCACAACTGACGAACGTTGCTATTATTTTACATGTCAAAATCACTAAAGATATTTTTTCCATCTAACAATCCAATTCGAGCAATGTCCAACGACTTCAGCTATTCGACGCTAGAGAGCGCTGTTACCAAATTACTTAACATGACATCTATTGTAACTATAAATAGATGTCATTTTCGCATGCAACTGTTATTTATTTTTCAATTCAATGAGAGATGTGGTCAAGTTGTCGATAATTTGTACAATGTAAGAAATGTAATTACCTACAGTGTTTAAATTGATCTTTTTAATGTACGTAATGGATCAAAAATGACGATTAATTAATTATGTATGCGTATATTGACATATTTTTCTGTGATAATATGAGTCCGTAATATGATTGTATGTAGAAAATTGATTGACGTCCCAATGAAATGACGCATTATTTTAGACATGACAATATCCTTTTTAAAAACGTGACAGTCTTTTAAAAACATAATTGACATCTTAATTTTTGTGAAGATAAACTATATACATGTAAGTATATAATAGAATATTTATAGGCCTACGTCTAACCGCGAATAAATGACTATTTGCCAGAATTTAGGTATAAGGTTTTTAAAACTCATTCTTTCAAACTCATACTTTTATTTATTAAAAAAAAGTTTGGTACTAAACATACCTACATGTTATTGTTTTATCGACACGAACTATTTGCATTAATGTGTCGCATCCCTAAACGAGTAGCGTCGAAGTTTCTAGAATTTATGCCACGTAAAACGATTACAGTCAAGACAGCGAGCAAGCTAATTTAGACTTTAATGAATGGACATAAGGTAGTTTTTTGTTCGCGTCAAAGTAAAAATATGGTATTGTCAATAAAAATCGATTATATTGAAATATATGAAAGTTTTATACTTTTTGGTGATACGATATACCTCTGCAAGAAACATTCTTTGCCCTGCTATAATTTTTGCATGTAAAAAATGCACAATAAGGCAGGGTTGTATTTTTTTTCCTTACGTGCGACATTGTGCGATATGTCACGTCGCTGCAAGTAGTTGATCTCGACTGGACCAATGTTGATCATTTCCACATAATTGTGCCACACGTTCGATGGCTGCGTGGCACTTCCCCTTGTTTTTATTATTCCGTGGAAAATACCCTCCTAGAATTATTGAAAGGTTTTCGTTAGGACTGGTTATTATCGTTACGATTGAAAACACTGAGCACTGGGTAACATATAAGGTTTTGGCACAATACATTTTACAAAACTCGACAAGTAGTCCACTATGTTTTCAGGAGTTAATTTACCATTCCTCGCCGGACGTACGAACGTGCATATTCAGCACAGGTAGAATATTTGTCAGACTCGGTACACACAACATTGCACGGAATGTTCGCAATATCGACACAGTGGGCACAACGATTTAAACTCAATTTGGAATTTAACTCAATTTTAAATTGAACCATGTACGCATGGTGCTAGCCCACTCGCTGAGCCGGGTACAGGCTTCCCTTAAGGCAACGACCTACGCGAGCAAGACATTCACCATCCTCCCAATGATTACGCGATACAACTTTATCGCACCACGTGTAGACATCATAAACACTCAAATCAATATCAGAGAAAAACATTGGTTTGATCTCACCGTGATTATCATCATGGCGTCTAGAAAGCGTTTTGCTATGCTTATGGCGTCGTTAAGCGTCGGCAGCGGTGTGGCGGCAAAGTCTTTTCAAAACCTCATCCAACTTTGGTGACGAGGTAGTTCGTAACGTATGAACCTTTTTTCTTGTAATTAACCCCCGACGTAAAAACGACGGGGTGTTATAAGTTTGACGTGTCTGTGTGTGTGCGTGTGTGTGTGTGTGTCTGTCTGTGGCATCGTAGCTCCCGAACGGATGAACCGATTTTGTTTTTGTTTTTTTTATTTGAAAGGTGAATTAGTCGGGAGTGTTCTTAGCTATGTTTGATGAAAATCGGTCCAAAATGGCCGCCGCTACAAAATAGCTAATCACATATTTTTTTTACAATTCCATCAATATGGGTATCAAATGAAAGGGCTTCACTAGTAGAATACTTTACACTATGATAAATTTCAAGGTCAAGATGACCGGCACCAAAAAAAGGGCGAATTATATATTCCAAACGCATTCTCAGGGTGATATCTTTAATATCAAAAAAGATCCATGTGACGAAATACAACTTTAGACGTATCTACAACTTCTCAAAACCAGACTAAATTACATTTAAAAACTTTCAAATAAAAATTAAATTTAAAATTTAAAAAACCCCCAACGCAAAACATAAAAGCAATTATTTAAAAAGTAAAAAATAATATCTTTTGTTGAGCCATCAAATGTTTGTTCGTTGAAATGGTGCTATAATGTCGCGGCGGGGTACCGCTAAGTCAGCAATAGCTAAATAGGTAAAATAGCGAACTCATGGATTTGCAATGAGATTTGACTTACGCGGTACCCCGCCGCGACATTATAGCGCCATTTCAACGAACAAACATTTGATGGCTCAACAAAAGATATTATTTTTTACTTTTTAAATAATTGCTTTTATGTTTTGCGTTGGGGGTTTTTTAAATTTTTAATTTAATTTTTTTAACCTCCAAAACCACTGCAATAGAACATGGTAACTAAAACACTTCTAAACTTCAAATTAATAGAATCGGAGATAGCATTCTAGCGGCGGTATGCTATTACGAATTGACTTTTATTTTCATTAGTAGCAGTCAGTCGCGACATAATGATGCCCAATACATTTTTCACGGAAACATGAGGGTAGAATCGAAATCCACCATGACAACGATTAGAGTTGACCGTACGTGACCTGCTACGACGTTTACACGAGGTGTCAACTCGTATTGTTCGACCGCGAAGAACGTCCCGACATTATAAAATCAAAGATGAGGGTACTTACGGTTTAACGACATGTACACTTAACATTAAAATATTTGAACAAAATAGCGGTTACAACTTTAAGAAGAACATACACGATTTTACCACAAAACAGGAAGCGACAGCGAGCAAGGCGTCGTGTTTTATTGTGAGGCAATTGTGAACCATACGCGTGTCGCAGGTCACTGTGACGGCAACACCTAGCCACACAGCGAGGCGATTGTGAACCATAGGAACGTGTCATGGTTCACTGCGATGGCTACACCCAGCTCCAGAGCGAGGTGGTGTCATAACCAGCTTTTCACGGAGTATTGTTATTTGAAGTTAACGGATGTTTGTGTTCGTATCAAGGCTAATAATTGTGAGCAAATGAGTTCAATCCCACTTCTGATATTAGAAACCAGAAGGGGAAGACATTAAAAAAAAGACAGTTTTAAACACCCTAAGACTAATTTATTCCAAAATAGACTTAGTTCTGACAATATTTCAATAACTCGAGCGAACACAAATATCCGTTAGCATTTATATCAAGAAATACACAAGTACACAATAAATCACAGCAAATACATAAACACACAAGTCAATATATGGAACGAACTCACTGTAAAGTAGTGTAGGTACCAAACCCTTTCTGTATGACGACTCAGCAACAAGTGAACCTGAATCTTTTTTTTTTTTTTTTTTTTTTTTTTTTTCGGATTGGCATCTCGCAGGTCAACCTAGGAGGTTGTCGGCTGCTTAACCGGACTTTCCTGTGGTGCCTTAAAAATTATTATTTTTAGGGCCTCCAGCCAGGGCATAAAAGCTTACAAACTAAGCGACTACACGCTAAGGGCACCCCCTGTGGGGTACGAGCCTCGGCTTAGGGCGTCGCTGGGAGAGGACAGCAAAGGGACAGGCTGGATCGGATTTCCATTATTTAGGGACGAATTTAAAACTACAGGCTCAGCGGCGCGAGCTGGCACGAGCAAGGGTCGGGGAGGGGACGTACGGGGTCGTCGCGGCGGGCCTCGGCGGCGAGGACGGAATGACGGCGGTCTGTGTCTGTGTTTCTTAACTGTACTGGTGGCCTTATTGCTCTCCTGGAGGAGAGTAATAGCATCGTCAGGGTCGGTCAGAGTATGTCTCGGTCGTCGAGTCTTACTAATACGGGAGGGAGTGTACCGGGCGGCCGATACGATTAACGGGTTAGAGTGCTTCTCAGCAGTGTCGAAGAAGCGCTTGGCGGAGCGTTTCATGAACTGCTGGATGGTAGGTATTTTTAGATCGAGATGGAGGTTCTCGTTGCGAAGGTAAAAAGGGGCTCCTGTGATTCTTCGCAAGAAACGGTTTTGGAGGGTCTGCATCCTATGGAGACGGTATGGTTTCGCGTGTGCGAATACAGCACAGGCGTACGTCATGATGGGACGAATGCACGCCGTGTAAATGCGCAATTTGCACTTGAGTGACAATTTGCTGCGTGCATTCAACATGAAGTAGAGCCTACCGAGAGCGAAAGCGGCGCGCGAACGCACCGTCTTTATGTGCTCTCCGAAAGTAAGATGGTGGTCCAGAATCACACCTAGGTATTTGGCTTGCTTCTCCCAAGGGATAGGCTTACCGAACATGGTTATCGGACTGGGCAGAGAGGGGGACGAACGCGGTTTGGAAAAGAGTACTGCCTGACTCTTGATGGGGTTTACCTCGATTCTCCATTTCCGGAAATAAGCGCCTAAGGCTTTTGCCGCGGATTGGAGGGTACGAGCTATGCAGTCTGGGTTACGACCCGAGTAATAGATGGCCGTGTCGTCAGCGAATAGAGCCAACTGAGCCTTTTTATCTTTGGGGATGTCGCTGGTGAACAGCGTGAAAATGAGGGGGGATACTACGGAGCCCTGAGGGACGCCAGCGCGTATCGGGTGGGGTGAAGAGAGCGCACCCTCGATGCGATAGCGAAAGGTGCGATTCGACAAAAAGTCACGCAAGATGAGCACGAGACGATCTGGCACTCCGAGTTGGTAAAGCTTGTATAGTAAGCCGTTGTGCCAGACTTTGTCGAATGCTTTCGCTATGTCAAAGAAGAGTGCACCCGTCATCAAGCCACGCTGAAAACCAGCGCTTATGTGCTCGACGATGCGGTGGACTTGTTGGACGCAGCTGTGTTCGGTTCGAAAGCCAAACTGCTCGTCGGGAATGAGACTCTTTGCTTCGACAAAGTCTTTGAGTCGCTTATAAATAAGCCTCTCGTAGATTTTGCCTAGAACATTGAGTAGACTAATGGGACGGTAACTGGTGGGATCAGACTTGGGTTTGCCTGGTTTCGGAATGCCGATAACGGTGGCCTCTTTCCATGCCTGAGGAAAAATGTTGTTGCTTAGAGCGCCATTGAAGATGGCGGTCATTAGCATTATGAGATGGGCGGGGAGGAGTTTGAACACCTTATTGGTGATACCGTCAGAGCCGGGGGCTTTCCGGGGTTTGAGCCTCTTGATAATATCGTGCACTTCGTCGGGAGTGACAGGAGGCAGAGGATAATCAGGGTCTTCAACGGGTGGGAGAGAGGCTCTACATTCGACTTCGGCGTCGACCTCAGAAAGGTGAGCTTCGTCTACTGGTTGAGAGCTGGGGGTGCATTGAGACTCTAGGCTGTCGGCTAGACATTCAGCCTTTTCATCGTTGTCGAAGGCGACGCTACTGTCGGAACGAATGAGAGGGGGCATGGAGGCCTCGTTAGAAGAACGGAGCTTCCTCTGGAGTTCCCAGAAGGCTAGGTGGGTGGGCTCGAGTTCGCTAAGTGTCTTGTCCCAGCGGCTGGAGCGCAGCTCCTCGATGCGTTTCTTTACAGCACGCTGTAAAGAGCGCATGTGAGCCTTGTTCGCATCGCAGGGGAAGGCACTGTACGCACGGACGGCCGCGTTCTTCTCGGTCAACAGATCACGCACATCGTCAGGCAGTTTCCAGCGATGATCGCTCATCGCCGGAACCTCCCTTGAACAATCGTTCAAGACGGATTGTACATGATTTGTGAACGAGTCGATCGCGCCCGTCGTGTCCGCGACTGTCACTAAGTGGTCGGGGATAGCGTCCAAGTGAGGCGACGTGGTGGATTGTAGGCTTTCGCTTACTTTCCTCCAGTCGGTAATAATTTGGGTCGGAGGGGGCTGGCTAGGGTCAGAGGGACCTGAACGGGGAGCTAGTTCTAATATCACTGGACGATGGTCGGAATTAAGCTCGTGTAGCGTCTCTATAGATTGCAAACGGAGGTTCACATTCTTGAGCAGCGCTATATCGAGGATGTCGGGAAGATGGTTGGGATCGTGGGGGAAATGAGTGGGAGTCATCGGGGCGATGACGTCGAAGTTCAGTTGAGAACAGAGGTTAAACACGATCCTACCTCTGGAAGAGGTCCTGTTACTATTCCAGGAGGGATGTTTGGCATTGAGATCGCCCGCCAGTAAGACGGAGTCACCCAGGCCAAGAAGAGCAGAAAGGTCATCCTTGAGGAGGATAGGATCATCCTCCGATGGTGATGGAGGGACGTATGCTGATATAATAGTTAACGGCTGATGACCGGTCATGCCGAGCCGACAGACAGAGACCTCGAGGCGAGCGAGGGGAGGAGGGTCCATAGGAATGCAGTACAGAGCCTTTCTATAGTATATTAGGGTACCGCCCTTGTGACAACGAGACCTATCATTGCGAACTATACGGTAGTTGGCAATATTCGGGTCACGATGATGGGGCTTAAGAAAGGTCTCCTGTATGAGAAGGATATCAAGTTGATGGTCGCGGAGGAAATTGGCGATCTCATCACGTTGGTTAGTAATGCCATTGGCGTTAAAGAATCCTAACTTAAGGGATCGGGGTTTATTAGTACACGGCCTTTCCTTATCCATTGGATTAGCAAGGGTAAAGTTTATCTAGGGCTTGCGTAATCTCCGGATACGCTTTGAACACCTTAAGGATGTCGCTAATATTTGCTTTACACGCGAGTATATCCCTAGCCATAGCTTCAGCAGCGGGGTTGCGGTAAATTTGGTAGGCGAGGTTGATGACTTCGCCTATCCTCTCGGTAGGGAGAGATGCAGGTACGCGGGAGGCTGAGGGCGCGGTTGAAACGGCGGGGGCGGCCTTAGATGGGGCGAGGGCGGCCTTAGGAGCGGCGGTGGCGGCTTTAGGAGCGGCGGGGGCGACCTTAGGTAGGGGGGGCGTGGTCGCGGAGGCTAGGTTCGGCGCGGGGACTGGCGAATCCATCAGCGCTGGCATGGGCAGAGATTGGGAGGGCCTCAATGCAGGGAACGCTCTCTGATGATTCAGCGAGTTCCATGGGGAGGGCCTCTGAGGGCTGAGACGCTCGGGCATCTCTGAGGAGGGAATCTTAACAGAGGGGCTTTCCCTTTGTTGACGAGCGTTCGCACGCTTGGTCAACTTGGGAGAAGAGGATTTTGGGGCTTTGGGGCAGCCGCGGTAATTGGCGGGGTGACCTGATTGGCCGCATAGCCCACAGCTGGGAGGTTCTGTGCACAGATTGCGGTCTTTCGGACGGGGGCAGTCAGCAGTTGCGTGCTCACCCAGACACTTGACGCATCTAGGGGTCGCGTAGCAATTGCGTTGGGCGTGACCGTAAAGTTGGCAGCGGTGACACTGTCCAACCGTATCGGATTTATAAGGCCTCTCGATAGAGATGCCCGACAAGTGACATACCGACTTTACTTTAAAGATCGGATGGTGGCCGTCGGTGTGATCGCACACGACAAGAACCGAGTCGTATGCAATCGCACCCCTAGCTTTGTGCAGACGATGCACAGCGGATACTGGGACATTTTGCGACTGAAGGTCGGCGAGAATCTCTTCCGTTGAGATTTCTTTGGGGACGCGTCGGATTACCACACGGGTGGGTTTATCATCGGGCAGGGAATAAGTGTGGAACGAAATGTTCCTCACTTTTAACAGGGATGTAAGTTCCCTGTGGTCGTTCACCGTGGGAACTTGAACTTTGATACCCTGTTGGGTCGAGCGCGCGTTTGTGTATTTGATCTTACGATCGTTACACAATTTGGACACGTCGGTCCACTTCGCCTTGTCCTGGATGAACAAGGGAGGCGGGGCGGGGAGTTTCTTTTTTGAAACCGAAGGATTGGGGGCAGCAGTGGACATGGGACTAGCGGGACGGCTGCCCTCTGGACGAGAGGTAGCTGAGACGGAGGGGGCCGAAACCGAGGGGGTGGAGGAGGGGGTGGGCGCGGCTACGGCTTTCTTGGCCTTGGTGGCCTGAGAGGGACTCTTACCCTTCTTTCTCTTGCCTCCCGGACCGACAAGTTGGTAGTCGTCGTCCGAGGACGCGGAGGCAGAGTGGGCTTCCTCAGAGTCAGAGTGAGATGGCTCAGAGACAGGGACAGAGGTATCCATTGTTTCTGAGAAACATGGCGACGCAGAGCGCAGCTGCGTGGGAACAATGGTCGCGGGAACAATGGTCGCGGGAACAATGGGCTTGGAAACAATGGGTTCGGAAACAATAGGTGTTTCCGCGTACGGGCTTGTTGTCTTAATTGACAATAGGGACGGGATTTGCGGTGGCATAGAGGATGCCGCCACAGGTGTGCCTTCGTTGGCGTTATCGGGGGAAAAGGGGCTATCTAATATGTCACTGAAGTCAGCGACGCTAGCTTCGGCTGCTTTTCGGGACGCGGACGAGTTCTCTAGCCATGTGTCCAGATCGGCATGGAACTTGGCGCTTTGCCATAAGCGGGCCTTGACGTACGCTAATATATCAGCGTCCGACATGGTCGGAGGGAGAGTTAAGTTGGGGAGGGAATTTTGGGAGATTTAACTCTCCGGGAAGCCTAAATTATACCTAACACCTAACTCTAACTCCCCGGGTGGAGTGGCCCGGGGATGTGTAACCCTCCCTGTCGGGTGTAGACAGGGAGGTGAGTACCTATTGGTGAGCCCTAAGCTTGTAAACCCGTCGCCAGTCTTATTGTGCGAACGGGGCCCTAGCCAGTCTAGTGCGAAGGGTGTAGACACGCCCAACCGACACTAGGTGTGTAGCTGTGGAAGGAAACCAGAGACTAGGTTCGACTAGGAGACCCCCCAAGGCCGAAACACTAGCTCCCGACTCCAATTGACTGCCTCGCCCTGAAGGGGTTTAGCGGGTGTGATTAGGGCAACACCCACTCGGCTTCGTTGGCACCGTAAGGTATCCACCGAGTACCACGAAACTGTGGTTTTGCCCTGAAGGGGCCAAGTGAAGCTACACGACTGACTCTGTTTAAAGGAATATGAATTTCAGCCGTCGCCTTGAAAAAGGCAACTTTTGAACAGTTGGTTGCAGTCGGCTGACTACAGGAATCGTTGCGGCGGGCGCAGCGAGAGCAGGTGACGAGCGTAGCGGCAGAGCGTGGAGCGAAGCGGCGACACGTCCGTGCGCGGCGAGCGTCGAGCGAAGAGTGTCGTCGAACCTGAATCTTATAGAGCACGCGCTTTTATAGTACTCAGGTACCCTCACAACCAAAAAATATTAAAATGCCTAACAATATTATTATATTCTACCCCTCTTTCTCTTTTTCTCATCCAATCAGCGCAGCCACATCAGTCACAGCACATAACACGGTAGTCGATGCTAATGCACGAAATATAACCCCAGAATGTTCTCGAACATTGCGCAATATTTCAAGCAGGATTGCGAAACGCGCGACCAAACGGCGGTGATATATCGTAGCAGTGCTAGTGGAATCCTGCCTTTACGTTATTATTTTAACCAGTGAAATTCAAATTTTGTTACGTTTTATGCAAACTGTAGCTCTCATCATCTTTTTAGAATAATGTAATCAAGGATCATAGTGTATTTAATGATAAAAGGGCACAGAAAAGAGAACTTCTTCGTAAATTGAACAGCCCGCAATGTCTCAATAATTTAATGAATTACATCAAACTAATTCAATATGTCAAATGTGTTTGGTAAGTAGGTATAAACTATTTTTATATTTAGTTTACTATTAATTGAAACCACCTTGTCCCTTCGTCTGTCCTGAAAAGATAGTTAAACAATGATAAAATATTGGTCTCTTGAAAAAATCTCAATCTTATGCTTAGAAATTATTTAAAATTAATCGACGTTAGATTCTCAAAATCATTTCGATCACTTCTAAAAATGACTTGTGTTGCCTCGTTTTCTCATAACTAAACCCAATGATCAACTATTAAGTTTCTATTGTGAGGTGTGTGGCACACTGGCGGATGTTGCTCCTGCACATTAAGCCATATCAAATTGTCAAATTTTCCCAATTGATTATGTACCTTACAATTTTGTAATAAAGTTGAATATCTATCAAAGAAATTAGTCAGATGGTTGTAGCTTGATGTGCTGGTTTCTGTAAATTTATTGACGGAGTGTGTCAGATTACAGGCTGCAAGAAACGATCTATTTAGAGAGCTTGAGATTAATGTACGATGTTTGCATGTTTCATCATATTTGGTCGACACCTAACTCCGGAGCTGCATATAGTTTAATTAAGTTTGTGTTGCTACGTTTTACATTATAAGATCCTGAAGAAGAGACTGGCATAGATATCGGTATAAAAGTCCCTAATAATAAATCAAGAGGAAGAAAAAAAGCTATTAAGCCATCGAAAACGGGTTAGATACTTAGGTACTAACGTGAAAATTATTAACAGATGTGTAGGATAGATTAGATCTTAATTATTTGTCAGTAAAAAGTCTAACGGGCTAAGGTCACTCTCATAGAGAGAAGGAACGAGCATTGATCACCAGTTCACCACGCTTGCTTAATGCGGGTTGGTGATTACGAACCGAAGTTCAGGTTTCCTAACGATGTTTTCCTTCCCCGCAGTCAGTGATGTCTAAGGATAAAGCAACTTAGAAAGTATGTATAAAACTGAAAAAGTTGGTACTTATTAGGTACTTGCTGGGGTTTGATCCCGCAACTTGACTATAAAAGTAAGCTGTGTGGTGCCAGCCGCGAATAGCACCACCCCAATTCTACGGGTGTCGTTGAAGGCGACAGAGGGATATTGTCCAGAGGATGGGCAGCAGCGTCTTCTGAGTACCATAAAATCTACTGCTATGGCCAACATGCATCGGCCAAGCATGACGATTACGGCTGAACCTTGAGGGAGTCCTATACCCAGCAGTGGGTGTGTAAAGGTCGACGTGATGATGATGAGTAAAAAGTTCTTATATTTAGTTATTTTGAGACTGAACCGCGAAACTGCAAAACCGTAATTAAAATCAAATATACACTAAAAAGATCAACAATAAGACCACCTACCAAATATAGGTAGGACTTAAAAAGGCAGTTGAAATTCTAAAGCCTTCAATACTATGGCGATTATTATCTGCATAGCTAAAGAAAAGGCTCAATTCACCGGCGCTCGGCGCGTCTCGGTTCAAATCAAGCGGGAAGATGCGCCCCTTTCATACCTCTTTGTTGAAGGCGCATTGTCGTGGATAGATGAAAAATATTGTGAGGAATTGATTTTTATGCCTATGGCTGTAGTTCCTCTATGAGAACTTCATCATAATCTGCCTAGCCTTTTCCCAACTAGGTTGGGGTCGGCTCCTAATCTAACCGGTTGCAGCTGAATACCAGTGTTTTACATAAAACGACTGATTATCAGACCTCCACAACTCAGTTACTGGGTAACACGATACTCCTTACTAAGACTGGTTGTCAGACTTTCTGGTTTCTGACTACTCATAACGACTGTCAAAGATCTACGAATGACAGCCGGGACAAACGGTTTTACGAGGCACGGAGGGCACTCGGTATGAAATGGATGGTCATCCATCCACAGACTGACCGCGGCAAGCGCAGTTTAACCTTTGACCGATCCACCTGTCCGGTTTTTACTAAGCTACAAGCTCCCTCTATGAGAACTTCAATTCAATGATAATGTGAATCGTGTATGACGTATAGTGTGAAAAATGGTGCTTTAGTCAAATTAATGATATTATTATGTTGAACCAATTTGAACAATCCACGAGTTTAAGTTTTTTTTTTTTTACTAGCTGAGTCTGTTAGATTTACGAAAAATTGCATGGCCATTAAAAATAATACCTACAGTGCAGTTGTAATACTGTGAATATTTCTAAAGGAAACAGTCTAGACTCCAACGTACCGCAATAATAAGAAAAACGTATAACTTCTTCAAGTTAATACCGACCAACTTAAACCAACAATTTTATTCACGACTATAACTTAATTTTATTCTTTGCCCACTTATTCTTAGGGCGATTTAACTTCAAGTTTATTCTGTGGCTCTCAGTTTTATACCTACGTTCCGTGAAACTGGCACTTCTGTTCATTTAACTCATAACTCGACTGAAGACTGTGGAACACTATCTATTGCTCGTTCATTTTGAACGGTGAGGAGAGCTTTTGATGAACTGTCAGCGATGGATGGGGGTATAGCAGATACGATTGTTATGTCTTGTGATGGGAGTTGAAGAATAGTTGAAAGGAATTGTGCAGTACTTTAAATTGAATTCCTCGTTGAATAAACGTGTTTTATTTCGAATGCTCACTGGAAATGGATGAAGTTAGATTTGTGGAAAGTTGGAGTCTGTGGTGACAATGCTACGATTTTTTTTCCCTTTATGTGCAGACGGAGATTAGTTCGTTAAAGTTGAGTATTTTTCTGTGTGATGTCATTTCCATTTGTTTTTTTATTTTGTTTACTGAATGCAAAAAATGATGCAGAAATAAGTTTGTTTTATTTACTTATGCTGCAGCTGGTGAACAAGTCTGAATTAAGTTAAGTCCTATTGGGTTATCCTAGTACCATTAGCAGGTCAAAGTTAAATGTGTTCATTGCGCTGTTGGTTTTTAAAGAAATAAACTAAAATACCATTCGTTCATAGACCCTTCGGAAAACAAAAATACTCACCAAAATGACGAAACGCATTGGATAACAAAAATCCAAATTGTGTTTGTTTATGTAAAGTTACTTATAAACAACTTAGTGGAATTTAATGCAATTTTTACGATTGCTGAAATAAAGACGTTTAAAGGTTCTATAATTGAATCCTCAGCCCGTTTATACAGCGTCATTACGACGAAAGGAATATGCGTATAAAATAATAAGTTGCTAATCGGCTTATTTGTTATTTTTAAAAGCATTCCTGTGTTGTAATCATCTTGAGTCATTACCGAAAATGGTGTTACACTCTAGAATAAAAATAAATAATTCCACCTCTTCCTTTATGCGTAATAAACACGTTACAAGTCAAAAAGCACATCTGCTCTTCCCAACTATATAGTCCCAAAGTTAAATAGAGTAAAATAGCCACTTGAAGACATTTTCTAATAAAATTCCGAAGCTGTTTAGGGGTTTATTACTGCGGAGAAAAGAATAGCAAACATCGGTAGGTAACGATTTTTATCGTAATGTAAATATTATATTCCACTTAATAGGACATGATATAGGAAATAGATGTCGTGATGGCCCACTGGTTAAGTCGTCCGCCTGAGTACCTTTACGTGGTTGTGGGTTCGCAGCCTGCACGAGCAATTAACAATGTGATTTTTTCAACTTCATAAATGTACTTTCTAAGTTTATTTAAGACGTCACTGATATCCGTGAAAGAAAAACTTTGTGTGAAAACCTGGACTTGTTATTAGGTATATGATATACTAGATGTATAATTTATGTATGTGTTATTTATATCTATTTAACTTTTAAATTATTCCTTTTTTGATAAATATGTACACCTGCCATGTTATTTCTTCACCACGCTTAGTTGACTGGTAAAAAATGCCTAAGGCATTAAGTCCGCCTTTGTACATTTGTGCATGAAGTGTAAATAAATAATTAAATAAATATAAGTCTGAAATCGCCAATCGGCCTTGAACAAGCGAAGCTTAGTGATGCTCATACCTTCTCATTACGAGAAAAGGCATTTGGCCTATATTTGAGTATGAGACCCTAAGAACGACACGACATTAAAAAAAACTCTTTTATGTAGGAAGTATGTACCTACACAAGACGCCATTATTTTAAGCGGACTTTTTTCAGATCAGACTAAGTTATCACTAGAGCTCAATTTAAAAAAAAACTCCACTTGGCTATCCTATTTTAATAATCTCTCACGCTCAATAAATCCTTAATATTAAATTCGTAAGTACCAATAAAACTGATCATGCGCCGACATAAATTGCGTGTGTTTACTATCAATAACGCACGGCCTTCACACCGACCCTTAGTTCCACATAAAAAAGTATATCTAGAATCTAAGATTGTGTAATCTATCTACCAGATTAACGAGTCGTAGATCAGAAAGTGATTACTTCAGGCCAAGACTAGGGCGATCCACTGCTAAATGAAGTAGAAAAAGCTAATAAACGATTATTTCTGGTTGACTGACCATGTATTCTGAAATAAGCACTTGTATATTTGTTTAAGTTTCTAGACTTTCACGAAAGTGACTTTCAAACGCTGAAGTTTAGACTTTCCAATTAAGTAAGAACCGTACCGTATTGTGGATGATCGCTCAGATTCTGACCATGAAGATATTTTTGTGTTTAAAAAGCCTCAATGTGATAAACGGACAAAAGAGTCTCACGCCATTGGTGAAGATATGATTATTCCATCTGCCACCAAAAATTCAAGATCTTGTCAAAAAGAAGATGATATTGAAAGCAGCTCGGTCCCTTGCAAAAAGCCAAGGAAATATTTATTGTGTAAGTTTCTACTTAACTTTGACTTTATTACTGATTAGTTAAGCTTAGTTGGAATAAGTGTTTTTTTTAAAGTTAATAAGGAAGATAATTGTCAAAAATGCCATTTCATTAAAGTGAAACTCATTTTAATTACTTTATTGTTAGTAATAAATACACTAATGTGATTGGTAATTCCAATTAATAATTAAAACTAGTAGTATATTATTGGGCATCTCACCCCACCTTCCGTTCCATCGACTCACTCCGTTCGTCTCAGTCACTCACGGTGTGGTGAGATGCCCAATAATATCCTACGGAGTGGGCGCCGTTCAACAATTCCGTTTTATTACATACCGTTCCTACGTCTCACTTCGACTGAATTTGCGTTTGCGTTAATACTGGTTTGGCGCCTATTCCACACGAACATTTACGGTTAAAGGGGCTGAGCACATTATTACTACTTACCGATGGCTTACCTCGATCATGTACTGCAGATTCTCGAAGAGTAGAATGCCCAATAATATAAATGAAATACGCAGGTTCGACGTCTATTCCACGCGATGAAACGGAAGGTGGAGTATGACAATGTCCAATAATATCCTAGAGTAGACGCAGTGAAAGAAAACAACTTTTATAAATAATTGTTCGCCGTAATTTAACACCACATTCGATTCTTACTATTGTAGTAAGAAGGTTGTATTTCATATCATAGATTTAAATACATTTCAACCAAGTTAACTACAATGCATAGCTCAGAGAAATCTGATATTAAAGATATTTGTAAACTTATTATGAGGAATTCTAGCGGCGAGATTATATTTATTCAAGATTTGCAAACTGGACAGAAAAATACAGATAACGGTTCATCAAAATACCAGGACTCATATACAGCCCAAACCGAAGATTTGTTCTACCAGCAGATGCTTGATTGGTTAAAATCAAACAATCGCTATCTTATATTGAAGGACAGCTATGGTGAGAGTCGTACATTTGCTCGAGTTAGCGACAATGAGTTATAAATGTCAATGTAATACGTTAATTTATTCATTATTAATAAAACCGCTTTAACAGTCGTCATGAAATTTGTAAAACAACCACAATCGTTACATGTAAACGAACTTTGTGTTCACTCTCAGGAGACCGGTTTTCGCCATGGAAAATTATTACCTAAAACGGTACGATGCATCATTTGCGGACCATCAAATTGTGGAAAAACTAATTTATTAATTGGTCTCCTTATACACGAGAATGGTTTAAGGTTTCAAAATGTTTATGTTTATTCAAAAACCTTGCAACAACCCAAGTACGTATTTTTAGAAAAAGTTTTGCAACGGGTACCAGACACGTCATTTCAGAAATATCATGAAAATGAGCAAGTACTAAGTGTTCAGGACGCAAAACCGAATTCTGTGATTGTATTTGATGATGTTGCTTGTGAAAATCAAAGTAGCATGCGGGATTATTTTGCAATGGGAAGACACAAGTTCATCGATTGTTTTTATCTAAATCAGACATATAGTAAAATTCCTAAGCAGTTAGTAAGAGACAACGCGAACCTAATCGTACTTTTTAAGCAAGATGAAAGAAATATGAGACATGTTTACGATGAACATGTCAACACTGATATGACTTGGATTGAATTCCGTGAAATGTGTTCAAAAATATGGAGTGTACCTTTCAATTATGTTGTAATTAATAAAGATTGTTCCAAAAACAAAGGATGTTATAGAAGTAAATTTGATACGTTTGTAGTTTTTGACTAAGAACACGAACACATATATAAGAGCTTTACCTGTGCGACATTATTACTCTCCAAACAGAGCTTAACCGGTTACAATCTATTCATCGATTATGGAAAAATCTTTAAAGAGGCAAATTGTTGATGCTGCAGCAGCTGTAAAGAAGAAGGTGCGAAAAATGCGAGATATTGAGAATGAGCGTAAGCAAGCCTTGGAAACAGTTTTTAAACCTGTAACAGAGCCTCTCAACCAAATTGCTACAGCTAGTATGCAAACTCCTTTGCTGCATAGTAATGAAGATGAAGAATCTAAAGATCTGTTTATAGACGAAACTTTGCAAAAAGTTGCAACTGGTAGTGATGTAGACGAGTCTGATACCAGCAGTGAATCTTCGTATAAATCAGTTGAAAAAAGTGAAGGTCGCGATACTTCATCCTGGTCAGTGTCTTCAGAAGCATTAACAGACATTCCATTTGGTGTTAGAGTAGAACGCGGGAAATTGTTAGGTTCTGCTCACATAACAATCGACGATCATTATATCATCGTGGCTGGTCATAAATACAGACATACGCCTGGTTTAAAACAACTACTGCTTAAGAAAGATATTGATTTAAGTCTGATTACTGAAGATGACTTGCAATATTATAAGAAAATGTTACTTGATACAAACGCACATCGTCGTGATAATGACCCAAGTAAACCAATAAAAAGTAATAAGGGACAAAAATATTTACAAGTTATTAAACCTCTTTTTAAACTGCAAAGTACTGTTCAGGGTAATCATTCAAAAGGAAAAGGACTACCATTAACAAAAATCTGGAAAAAAAACATAGATTTAGTATATTGGGATAATCCTAATGAATTGGTGGAAAGGTTAAAGTTATTAATAGCATCTCGAGATGCTGGTAACACAGGATTAGATAATGAAATAATATCCATTATTGAAGAATTACGTGAAAGTAAACTTATAAATAAATAGGTGTAAAATTTACTATTGTTCAGTTGATCATCAGCCTTTACATATAGTACACCTGAAACATGAATATTGATAAATTTGGACATTTAATTCATAAAAGAATGCGATTGTCAGAACTGATTAATTTCAATGATAACGCGTTGTTAAAATCAGAAAATGGAGATTTTGATTTAAAGTCATCTAGATTGAGAGGAATTAAACCTCCATTAGAAGCAGACGATGCTGTGAACAAGGATTATGTAGATCGAATGAGTGCTGATACGATAAACCAATTTAATAAACTGATTGCTTCATTGCGTGCTCAAATCATATTAGATGCACAAAAGACTGTTCAGTCTACTTTAAAAGCAAAGGAGCCTGAGGTTTTGATTCATTTGGAAGAGAAGTTTTACACCAAAGCAGATATAGATAAATTACTTAAAAATCTCAATAATGGCAAAACAACAAATTGTAAATGAAATACACAAAGCGGCACGAAGAAACTTTCTTCGACGTTCTGTTATTCTCAAAGGGATCGATGATTTATGGCAAGCAGATCTAATGGACATGCAAAACCTAAGAAAGTATAATAAAGGTTACAATTTCATTTTAGTGGTGATTGACTGCTTCTCAAAGTATGCCTGGGCAGAACCGTTAAAGTCTAAAAATAAATCTGAAGTAACTCGAGCGTTTGAACGAATACTACTAAGCAGCAATAAAAATCCTGTTAATTTACAAACAGATATGGGCACAGAGTTTTATAACAACACATTTCAAACGCTAATGAAGAAGTACAACATTAACCATTACTCATCGTTCTCTACTAAAAAAGCTTCAATTGTAGAACGACTAATTAAAACTGTTAAAAATAATTTGTATAAATATTTTAGTCTCATTGGAAATTATAAGTGGTTAGGATCACCCTTAGAAGATTTATTTAATACGTATAACAACACAAAACATCGTACAATTAAAGTTAAACCTATTGATGTGAATAAATCTAATGAAGCAATCGTAAAAGAAAATATAAAAAATATATGTAATCATGTATCCCTCCAGTGGAAACCTAAATTTAAAAAAGGTGATTGTGTTCGTATCAGTAAATACAAACACAATTTCGAGAAAGGTTATACTCCTAACTGGTCAACTGAACTCTTCACAATAAAAAGGATTAATAAAACTATACCAGTAACATATCACATAGAAGATCAAAGAAAGCAAGATATATTAGGAACTTTTTACGAACAAGAACTTCAAAAATCGAACTATCCTGGTGTTTATTTAGTAGAAAAAATACTTAAAAAGAAAGGAAAGAAACTATTCGTTAAATGGTTAGGTCTCAGTAATGATGAAAACAGTTGGATTGATAAATCTGCATTAATAAATTGAGATATAAAAGAAGTACTTTGTTATATTTGTATCATTATAATTTAAGTAATGCAAGGTGGTGGACTAGTTAACAGTATAATTAATAATCTACCGTTCGAAGCTCATTTGCCTGGATACAATTATTGCGGACCAGGAACTAAACTTCATAAACGTTTGTTGCGAGGTGATCGAGGTGTAAATAAACTAGACGAAGCTTGTATGCACCACGATATAGCATATGAAAATCATACAGATTTACCTAATCGTCATAAAGCCGACTTACAGCTATTGAACATGGCTAAACATAGACTCAAATCAAAAGATGCGGGAAAAGGTGAAAAATTAAGCTCATGGTTAGTAAGCAAAGTCATGAAAGCCAAATTGAAATCTGGTTCTGGTGCCAAAACATTTAAGAGTTTAGTATCAAAAATAAAATCTAAAATAAAAAAGCTAAAACCCAAGGATAGTAAGTCTTTAATAAACTTCGCTTACTTAGCTGCAAAAAAGTTATGCCCCAAATTACATCAAATCAAAGTGCCGAGAGTGATCCCCATACCGAAGACTGGTGGAGTTCTACCTTTAATTCCAATTTTTGCTGGCTTATCAGCTTTAGGAGCTTTAGCTGGTGGTGCGGCTGGCATTGCAAAAACGGTAAATGATTACAAATCAGCCCAACAAAATTTGCGAGAGACAGAACGACACAATAGAACTATGGAGGGTTTAGCAGTGGGCAAGGGTTTATACATAAAGCCTTATAAAAACGGTAAAGGATTGTTTATAAAATCAACAAAAAACTGAACAAGAAGCTACCAAATCGCGCACTAACTAATGTAGACATCCAATACTATGCAAGAGACATCCCATATTTCCGAGGAGTATATATGAAAGATCAATTACCAAGGAAGCCGAAACGTATGGAATGTGGTATTGTTAATTTAGACGATTCTAAAAATGAAGGAACGCATTGGGTAGCTTATGTAAAAGTATATGACTATTGTGAATATTTTGATAGCTATGGAAATTTAAAACCTCCATTAGAACTGGTACGATATTTTAAGAATTGTAAAGTTTCATATAACTACACAAGATATCAAAAATTTAATACTGTAAACTGTGGTCATTTATGTTTAAAATATCTAAGAACTTTTTGGAATAAAAATATATAAAATGAATGCTTTTATTTTATTTCATTCATTTGCAAGATGTCACTCACTTTGTCAATAACTGGAAACTCATCAATTTTATCTACGTACTATCCTAATACGTTGCAACTCAATGGAGAATATGAGTGTGCTTTATTGCATTTTTCAACATTTAATTCTATACCAAATATTGATAAAAGTAATAACAAGTATTATTATGGCTCAAACGATGTTATTGAAATACCGGAAGGCACCTACGAATTGCAAGATATTTACGATTATTTAAAATCCGAAATAAAAGATGCCTCAATCAAATTACAATGTAATAACAACACTTTAAAAACTGCCATATACTGTTCAAAAGACGTTAATTTTAAGAAAGAAAACTCTTTCAGTAGACTGTTAGGATTTGATAAGCAGGTTCTGAAAGCAAATAAATGGCATTTGTCACAGCATCCAGTCAACATTTTACCGACGACAGTGGTAAGGATCGAATGTGACATTGTGAGCGGCTCTTACATAAACGGTGAACCAAGTCACATAATTCACGAATTCGCACTCAACGTACCACCTGGATACAGAATCGTAGAAATCCCGAAGAACGCAATATATTTTCCAATCAATCGAAACAGCATAAGCTGCATACATATCCGACTACTAGATATAAACAATCGTTTAATTAATTTGCGTGGTGAAGAAGTGCAGCTGTATTTACATCTTAGAAGAAAAAATGATTGACTACAATAAATATGTGTCTCATCAAATTAAAAATTCCAGTTCTACTCAAGCTGCCTACCAAATAAGACGTCGTTCTAAGAGCAAAATAAAATTAACTAAAGACAATAAGATATTTCTCAGAGCGATTGGATTGTTAAAATGAATATCTTAGACGTTTTATCCACTCCGACTTACGACAACAGTATAGAAGGAATCGAATTTCATTCGTACAAACCTTATGTAACGAGTTTCAACAGGAACGATGAAATACGCATACCTATCAACCAACAGGATCTGTACATATTACCATCAGCCAGCACTCTGTATTTGGAAGGAACCGTTATCGTTAACAAAAAAGATTCAAAAGAGAAAGCTACTAGTGTCAATTTTACGAACAATGGACTACTCTTCTTGTTCCAAGATATTAGGTACGAATTAAACGGAGTGGAGATTGATAAAATAAAAAATGCAGGTATAACTACAACCATGAAATCATTAATATCAATGAATGAGAATGAATCAAAAATAGCTAGAGCTTGGGGTTGGAGTATCGATGGCATAAAAAATATTAATGGAGGAAGTTTTTCTGCGTCTATACCACTTCGGAATATCCTCGGTTTTGCAGAAGATTTTAAAAAAGTTGTAATAAATAGTAGACATGAACTAATATTATTACAAAGCAACACTAATTTGAACGCTGTAAAATTAAATACCGGCGAAATAGTGGAAGACATTCAAATCAATAAAATCATATGGCGCGTACCCCATGTTAAAGTATCGGACAAAGAAAAAATAAGTTTATTAAAACTATTGGAAAAAGATCGACCGCTTCAGATGGTTTTTAGAAACTGGGATCTATATGAATACCCCACTTTACCAAGAACTACAAAGCACACCTGGTCTATCAAAACTTCATCTCAAATAGAAAAACCGAGATATGTAATAATTGGTCTACAAACAAGTAGAAAAAATAATGCAAGTTCTGACATGTCGCAGTTTGATCACTGCTATGTTCGTGACATTAAAGTATACCTTAATTCGACATATTTCCCGTATGAAAACATCAATGTCAACTTCGCCAATAACAGAATTGCTTTATTATATGAGCAATACATCAGATTTCAACAGTCATATTATGGACGTTGTCCGGAGTCTTTATTAAGCGAGAAACAATTTAAAGAATTAGCTCCGTTGTTTGTTGTTGATTGCTCTAGACAGACCGATAATCTGAAGACTGGACCCGTTGTGGATGTAAGGGTAGAAATTGAGAGTGATTCAGAAATACCAGATCAAACTTCGGCATACTGTCTCATTCTCAACGATTGCATTGTTGAATACAAACCATTAAGCAACACAGTGAAGAAGTTATCATGAACGCGGATATTATCATTGTCGAACTCCAAGGATTCAAATATTTAGACAATAATTTTATTGTCAAAGAAGTGGCTATCGTAAGTAATGACCACACACAGACGTTCTTGGTTAAACCACCGCATTCGTTTTATTATTTAACTCAAGAAGAAAAGAAGCAGGTGCGATGGTTAGAAAGAAATAGAGGAATTTTCTGGAGTGAGGGCTTTATAGACTACAGAGAGTTTCAACACGTCATCGTACCGTATTTAGAAAATAAAAAAATTATTACAAAGGGTTTGGAGAAGATTAAGTGGATTAAAGAGTTATGTGCAAACTGTGAAGTGATTGACATAGGTGAAAAAGGGTGCCCTAATTTTGCGACATTAAAAAAGAAGTTCTGTAAAAATAAAACTGATTTTAATTGTGTGAACCATAAAATAAATTGTGCTTTGAATGATGCTATATGTATTAGAAAATGGTATGTGGATAATAATATGTCTATATTTAATCTATTTAAAATTAATGTTCATTAATCTATTTAAAATTATTTTGTAATGTTCAGTTAATAAAAATGTAATTATCTACTTATGAGTGTTTTATTTAATATAATCAGGGTAACATACATACTAAACTTTAAATGAGCTGTAGCAAAATGATATTTATTAAACGAATTATTGTAAGAAAAAATCCTTAAAGCAATTAACCTATAATAATATCATTACACTAGAGCTAATTTAGAGTTCGAGTATAAATAAGTAATACAAAATAAAACATAATTTAAATTATAACTGAATATACTTTTATTTATTTTTTAAATTATTTAAAATTATTACAAACTAATTATATCTACCAACCCAATAATCATAATAACTGTCCCCACATGTTTTCTACGCGTACATACATACTTATAACATAAAAACTTGTGATGTATGAGCACTACCCAACAAAATTAAACTAAGAGATTAATATTATCTATTTACATTAAAACAATCTAGATATTTTATTAAATTTTTTTCTCTTTATTATTTTTTGTTTTTGATATTTTTGTAACTTCTTTTGTATATTTAAAAGATTATTACAATAAAACTTACACATATGATATTCTAATAATTTATACATCCAGAACTTACACAACATAAAAACCTATTATTATACCCTAATAACTATAATATTACTCACATATTAACTTATAAAGTAGGTACTTACAAAATAATTACATCACTTAATAATAACTGTCCCCACAAAGTTTTTTTGAAATTTTGTTAATTAACGATTGCGTCTCCTCCATAACATAGTCCACCGGTTCAGTCACTACATACTGCGCACTTAACATCACATTCTGATTGTCACTTGCAGGTTCTTGTTCACTGATATCCAACACTTGTACCTGGATCAGTCGTAATCCTTTTTTCTTCTCATTGTTTATGACATATGATTCACAATAATTAGGCAGAGATGACTTCTGTTTTAGACACTCCCGTCTTGTTCTAGGCTTCTTGCTAGCAGGTCCGCAGTCTTGTCTTGCTCTAGGTTCCTTGTTGACAGGTATTTGTTGATCTTGGATATCTGGGATATGCCAGCTTAAACTCGGAGTCGGAAAACCTTGACCGTATTGTGAGAAGTCAATAATATCTGGAGAATCGCACATTATTGATGATCTGAAACAAAGAAAATTATAATTATTAATAATTATATCAAACACATAAATAAGACATAATTTTATAAGTACTTATACGCTTGTGCAATACTTACAATTTGTTTCGTTTTTAAGTGACGTGATGTGACCAGTCCGGCTGACTGCCTTGTGATGTATGTACTAATCATATTATTATGAAATGCAAACTCCATAAAACCTTGCGATGTGAATCAATTTCATGTTTCAACAAGTTCAATCTGATGAGCACCTGATCGGTGTTAAATTCTACACCGCGCGTGTGAACCTCGACTCATGAGTGCTTTGTCATCAAAACTGGACATTAGGTACATATTTTATCAAGTTGGAACCTGTATCGACACGCGGCGAGCGCTGTGTGCTTTGTCATCAGGAACAGAAATGAAACAGATGTATGTAATGAATATACACAATTTAATTTATTCAACTTTATACTTTGTAGGCACATAATAGATATATATATACCTACACTGTTTAGCTCTAACTAGTAAAAGGGACACCAAGAATACACACAATTTAGAATTGTATACATAATAAAACCAGGTTCAAAAGAAACTTCTATCGATACTATTTGAATTAAATTACACAGCAATACTACTTATTTCACATTTTAAAAGAGTAACAAACATCCATCCACCCACCCTTACAGACTTTTTATAATAGTAAGTAAGACAGTAGGTAGGATGAAAAATTATCTAACTTTCCATTTAGGACGTCATAAGTTTTACCATTCACAATCAATAAAAAACATGTTAAAATATGTATTACTTAAATATACTTGCGTTACCCCAGGCTAAAGTAGAAACTTTATTAAACGATAGCAATCGTTTATCATCATTGCTTGAAAGTGCTACTTTATTTAAGTCCTGAGTAAATATTTCGTGTTTTATTGATTTAAACAATACATTTTTTTTACGAATAACATTGCAATCATATAAAACATTTTTATAATCTAACATATTAAAATTTTTGGTAATACATTTTTTTGTACCTTTTGCCTTTTTAATTGTTTTGTTTAACGTTTTAATACAATAAAGCTTTGAGCGCAGTCCTACGAATTCTTTGATAATGTCACCACCCATTTCATCCTTAAACAGTCCTGGAACCTTCTTATTAATAATTGGTAAGTTATAGTCATTGTTACAGTCATAATTGCTGGTATCAAAATATTTTAGAAAATGGAGCTTAAAGTCTTTATAAACATCATTACTCTGTACATCATATACTAGACTATCTGTGTCAGTATAGCATAATTCTATTCGGTTACCATAAAAAGGTTTAATGATGGAGTAGTGAAAGTTGTACATGTGAGCCTTAGATAATTCTAATACTGCAAACCCTATGTAAATTGGTTTATCAAGTATAATACGCACAGGTTTCATTTGGATTGCTACTAGATCATCAGAAAATACAGAGACGCTATGAAAATATGGGCTGGCTATCAATTTTTCAGCACAAGTAGTCTTTTTTGTTTTATTGTTCGAGTCACACCACTTGTTTACTAACTTAACGTCTATTCGGTGTTCATTATTTTCTAGAGTCTTTCCAAAAATACTATTATTCAATAATTTGAAAAAGTCTTGTTCAAACGTTGACTCTGCTTTTTGACGTAACTGGGTGTTAATATCAATATATTGCTTTAAAAAACTACTTTGTTTAAATATAATAGCGCGATGGATTCTTCTCAATACTAAACCGTGCTGTAAACATTTTTTTAAATGTACGTAATGAATAACATAGTAATATTTATCATACAAATTTGGTATTAGCTTTTTATTCTTACCACCCGGTGGTAAGCATTTTTCTGGACAAAAGGGAAAGTCATTGTGTTCCATGTGCAAATTCTCCGGATATATTAAATCAACTTCAAGGATGTAACCGTTTTCTGCAGTATCACTAATTTCTGCTAAGTTCAATTGTAAAAAATCTATTTCTTGTCTATTCATAAATCTAAAATCCGAATAGGGTAAGG
This sequence comes from Charanyca ferruginea, assembly GCA_947361185.1. Taxonomy (NCBI): domain Eukaryota; kingdom Metazoa; phylum Arthropoda; class Insecta; order Lepidoptera; family Noctuidae; genus Charanyca; species Charanyca ferruginea. The sequence continues at coordinate 13,995,218 of OX376056.1, read as the reverse complement.
ATTGACACATGCTATAACCGTATAAATTGTTACAATCTAAATAAATGATAAATGAATTAGGACGGGCTGGATCATAAGTATCTAAATATTTATGATTGGCTTTGACATGTCTTTTGGAACACATACAAACACCTCCTCGAATACCTTTTTGTATCATTCTAAAAATTTCAACATCACTAATCAATTCTAATTGAACTCCTGTTTTTAAAAGCATTGCATCAAAAGATAGACTTGGTGCTGTAAGATAAAACGCGGGATCGAGATTGTAATGTAGTTTACAAGTTTTTCGAAAATTTTCAAATACATCTGTTAACAACAAAACATCTGTTTTGAGATACAAATCTGTGTACATACCCATGTTTTGAATATTAAATACTGACCAAACAGACCGAGCGTGTTCATAGTCTTCGTCCGTAATTGCGTCATTTGTTAAATAGTTAAAAAAATATTTTTTTGAGGGTAAACACGTTTCTTCATAACGTTCCCATTGAGACATATAGTCATATGGATACACTCCTTTACGAGTGAGTAGGATAAATTGTTTTTTATTAGGGAAATAAGATTTTAATTGTTTAAAGTCTTGTTTTTTCATTGTACTAACCAACTTTTCTAAGCTAGTTCCTAAAAACTTGAAAGAATCTACAAACCGAACTTGGATGCTTTCCCCGGTAGCAATCGGAATAAACTTAGTGAAAGAAATATAGTTTTCTTTTGTTTTAGGTATCACTTTTATAGATCCAGGAGCTTCACCTAATTCTTTTATGAAAAGATGGCAATCGTATCCAGACAAATTATGAAAAAATACTGGCAAAAATGATGGTAGTTTGTATTGTATGTTACAATAACTATGAGCTGCGCCGCGATATTTACCAGTCAAGTGACAATGATCGCGAACCCTATCGCCGAACAAGAAGTGTTCACAAATATGACATGTCAACGCGTTTTCAAAGTCGCGAGCATTTTCATTTGAATAAATCATAGGAACATTATTTTTTACAATATCGTAAATTTTTTGTGCATCTTTATAGATAGACTTCACAAAATTTGATACACAATCCGAACCGCGATAAGAAACGTAACGATTGTGGCTTTCGTCTAGCGTACACGTAATATGATAAGCGAAAGCTATAGGCACATGTCGCTGTCGCGTTACAGTACTCGCCTTAGTGGGGTCAGGGTCACAAGATTCATACCGTTCTAGCATTGTTTCAAAATCTGCGTATATAACAAATGGAACAATTTGCTTTCTATTATAATTTTTAAACTGTATGAAAGAACCCTTTGGAGGTAGTTCAGTGACAACACCTCCACAACTATGTGAACTAAGATCATCGCATGAATTAAAAAACATTAAACAAGCATCACAAAAGTACAGTTTACTGTGGTGTTTTGTTATTTGATTTTTAACAAGTCGCGGCAAGTCTTTAATGAGACAGTAATGTGACAAATTATCTCTTTCTAAATAAAGTAAATGAATCACCTTTCCGTTCAAGGCTTTTGGTTTGTAAAACGGTCCTACGACGGTATTATTTTTTAAACCATAAATGTAAATGCAAATTTCGGGGTTATTCACTTCGAACCGCGCAATATCTGAGAAATTCACTGGAAATGACATATCCTTTACATTTAACACGTTACGAAAATCAGGGTAAGAAGATACTCTTTCAGGATGACTTTTAGCTGGATATAAAGCAGCAACAACAGACCACAAAAAACAATACTCGTCATTATTGTGGATATTAACACATGCTCTTTTCGATTTTATTGCAGAAGGCAATTCGATAAAGCCTGAACCATGCAACGGTTGATATTTGTTAACATTGACTTCAAAATGAGAACTGCTCAAGAACGTCCATCCACTGTCTCGGTCCTGAAATTCTTCTATCTTTTTTGATAAAATGTTTTTTACTTGAGTTAATAATGAATCAATTTCATAATTCTGATGCAGAGTAAAGTTTTTTGTGGCAAATGATTTCATCTCCTGAGAATCATTTTTAAACATTAAAAATAAAGCAAAAAATTCGAAATTAACTTTTAGACAAGTATGTTCTTTAAGAGAAATATTAATTAACGTTTTAATTTTGTCCCAAATATTAATAAGAAATGGTTGTAGAGAACTATTCTCAGACGGAGCGACAATTCTATAAGAAGCTATACGATTACGAAATGCAGAATGTATTATTTCAACACCTTCGCAAAAATGCGAAATAGTTTTGTTTTTATGATTAGTACTACGTAGGTGACCTGTCCAGTGACTGCGCTCAACAGATGTGTTACAAACAGTACAGAACGGCATTTTAAAATGTAATAGTTTTAAACTTACTATTAGATGTTGCAATGTATTATTTTTACGATTATGATTTACGCTCGCAGAAATACAAAAACATCTGGTGCCCCAACAACTTAAATATTTATTTTAAACTAATATTATCGCTATAAAAGACAGGCTCAGAGTTATCAAAAAACTCATGAGTCCGTCTCATAAAAACTTGTAACCCGTCCCACTGCGGCGTGTTCCGGTTAAGCTGCACTTTTAGTGCCACCGAGGCTTTCTTCCACCGCTCCTCTTTTGGGGTGGAGGCAACTTCAGCCTTGTTATAGACTTTAACCTCCACGTAGAAGTCCCCGGATACGTCTGCCGTTCGCCGCACTTTACCGTTAGCAACACGGCTGATGAGTGACGAACCGAAGTCCGCAACTGAGGTTTTGGTGGGGACGTAGTCCTCCAAACCAAAGAGGTCCGAGCTCAAGCTGCGCCTTTTACTGTAAACAATTTAACACATTATTTATTACATTTATTTTTTAATATTGACAAATTGATGGTGTATTACTCCTCTGTTGAGCCCTACGGGGATAGAAAGCATGATGTTCTGTTATAATAATTTAAATATCTCATGAACTAACTGTAAACATTCCTACAAGGAATATAATTGGAAATTGATTTCAGAGCTCTCTTCGTTGCAGTTCTAAATCCACTAACCAACGTTTATCGGTGTATAACATTTTAATTGACATAACATACACAACTAGCACCTAAAGGTAAAAACAGTAACACAAAATTACCTTGACTTCGGTACGGACGGTGTGGTGCTCTCGGAAGCTTTGCGCTTCGACACCTTCTTCTTTGGTTGCGGCTTCGGCTCGGCTACAGTTGCGGACTGTGACCGGTATTCTGAATCGGAGTCAGACCTGAAATGGAACACATAAAGATTAATTTTGTAACTAATAACTATGACTTAAGTTTCGGTAATTGACAATAACGCATCGCGGCAACAAATAAGGTTCATAATAGCGATACGTTTGATGTTAGTTGAATCGGATAACCACAAAATAACATTAATTTCGAAGTTTTCTTTAAATTGTGAGAAAAATACATGGCTCAGTGGAATAATTTATAGACATGTCTTTAGTTCATGAAATTCCCTATAATGTTATTACATAAAATTATATGGTTTACGCTCAAAATTCTAACATCTATGCGATGAAATTAAGGCTAACCAATACACCAGCCGGCAGGCAGGAACCAGGTCCGTAGCTGGGTAGCGATTAGTACATTAGTAAATTCAGTTAAATTAGTAGTACTTACTTACTTACATTTTATATAGTTGAAGGTAACCGGTGGTTATCACTGGAAGATACTGGAGCGAATGTAATATTATGATCAAAATTGATTGATTTTATACATAAAAAATACCATTTCAGCAATATTTATCCCATTACAAAATTAAACCTTAACTACATATATTGACAGTTGTATGACTAATTTATGTTACTTACGTCTAATTAAACCGTAGTGATTGAAAATCACTTCCGTCTAATTGCAATTTTATCGTGAGAAATGAAATATAAAACCAGCTTTTTTCGCTCGCCGACAAAGATGACACATGACGCTTATGATTAATACATTAAAATATAATAAAGTATGTATGTTTGTTGTATAAAATGTGATGTAAAACTTCGCCTGATATCACACATGTGAACTAAAAAATAAAAATCACTTTTTTGACGGAAAAGAGCTGAAAGAAAATCATCCTGAAAACATTTTTTGTGTAGAATAATCCATGTAAACAAACTTGCGGCAAAAAGTTAACCACTTATATGCTACAGTAAAACTTGACATTATCGTAAATAAGTAATATCATCTAACGACTAAAACGAACTTTTTATTATCGATTCATGCATAAGTTCAGTAGGTAGGTACTAGTATTAAGATTCATCTTTCAAACAAATCCTAGATTGTTAAAGAACTATCAATGTATTTTAAAACATTTTATGTTTTCTTATATGTTTTTATGCTTGTTCAGTATGTATTAACCAAAAACTTGTATGTCTGGTGTAAACTGTAAGTATAGGTTGGTTATTTATAAATAAATATAGCAAATAAACAATATAAAATAATTAGCAAAGTTATCAAAGGAACATCCTCTATTTGAATGAATTGCATTGATTATGAAGTTCTATAAAATACCAATTTTAATCAGAGACTGCAACATGCACAGCGATCATCTTACAGCTAAATTGTTGAATACATGGGAATGACTCAAACATATACCTGGTACAACAAAGTTCGAACACTACAAATTTACATAATGCAATTTTGCAGTCTTTGCGATTGTAAAGAATCACGTACACTTATACTGTGAAGCTTAACACGGTCGCCGATCCGACGCCGTCGTCCGGCGGTTTAAAAGGAGTATGGTACAATAGATGATCACGGGACGGCACACGAACCGTTTCGATGGCAATTGTATAAGTGTGCGATGATCTTAATCAAGCGCAACGCAGAGTCGCAGAGTAACAACAGAACATTTCAGAGCTACCAGTAGTTGTTTGTTAACGTGTGAGGTAGTGTTAGCTGTATGAATTAATTAAATTAAAATTCAGATGTCCTTGGTGCCCAATCTGGGGTCATAGAAATAGAATGTACTATCGAGCAAACTTCCGCAAGCTCACCTTTAAGGCGATAATCGCCTGGCACGGCTCTGGACTCGATCGCCGTATGCATGCGTTTTGACCAATAAAAAGGAAGCGTGTTTTAGTTGTGTTGATCGGAATACAATGATGTGTAGAAGTTGACACTCACACTAGTGTGTAGAGGCGCACATTAGTGAGCTGCGTTCCCTAGTTTGTGGGATGTTTTTTCAATGGACACAAATTCTAATTGTCGTATCGGTTTCAAACTATGATACGGCCAGCGTGAACTCTTTATAAATTACTAGCGGCTCTTGCCGCTTTCGCAAGGGTGGACGTTTATTTTTATACATTTTGGGATAAACGTAGAGTAAATGTCTTTATGCAGGAAATAAGTAGTTTTATTTTTTTTTAATTACCATTATATTTTTCACGGCGTTTTTTTTCTATTAGTATTTTGTTTAGCTTGACATTTTTAAATCCGTAATATCTTTTGATTGGAATGTCCGATTTCAATGTTTTAAAAACTAATCTACAGGTATTTACAGTCTTCAATACGAGATGTTTTATTTGAATAAGTATTAATACAAAAGGTATGGATAACATGGTTTGATTTTGGTCGGTGATTTCTATCAACTTTTAACATGTAAAAAAGTAGTTATAGTGGCATAACTATAATATTTGGACATTTTCGCGAAGTATTTTGTAGATTATTTTATTTTGTAAAATGTTTGTATGTTCTTTAATATTGTAGAACATTTTTTTGTTCTATCATCAGTAGTTTCCGCAGCGCATGCGTTGGAAAACATTTTAGGGCAATTTTTTTTACACCTTAGGGTCAAGTCACACCGGAATGTCAGCGCAGCGGCCGGCAGCTTGCCTGCAAACCATTTTCAACTTTATCTCTAAACGTCAAGGCATAGTATCGCTTCGGAGGTCATCGGCTCGCAGAGCCGCGCGGCGTCACGAGTTGCCAGTCGACGTATGCAAATCTTTAAGCGATACTATGTCTTGACATTTACAGATAAAGTTGAAAATGGTTTAACAGCGAAACTGCCTTCCGCTGTGCTGCCATTCCGGTGTGACTCGGCCCTAGGATACCTTATTGAAGTTTTAGTTGGGATCTCTAATTTTTTCAACGAATAAATATAGCTTATGTTACTCAGGGATAATGTAGCATTCTAATGAATGGTGAAAGAAATTGGTTTAGTACTTTTTGAGTTAATTCGTTACAAACAAACAAAAATACAAATCTTTTCTCTTTATAATATTATTATGATTGTTGACAAGAAGTAATTTCGTACTCATAGTAATATAATATGTTTGGCGTAGAAAATGTATTATTGGTATAACTTTATTTTAATTAGAAAGTATCAACATTCCACAAAAAAATATTTTGTACTAAGATATGTAAACTAAAGAGTGTCTTTTTAGGTTTGAATTTTTTTTTTATACATACACTAATGGGTACACCTCTGCCTAATCCTTCAGGGATTATTTATTTTATATAGTTATGTATTTAAATATTTCATCTGTATAGTAAGAAATGTTTGTATGATAGGCTACCGGTTTTAGTCTTAGTGTGATATATGCACTGGTTGCTTGTGGGTTGTTTAAAATTCACTTAGGATGTCCCTTAAAAAAAAAACAATTCAAATTCAAACTATAATTTATTTTATAACTACAGATATATTAAAAATTAGTATTAAATAAAAATTTACATATTATTTAACATACTTGTCTTGCCACGCAATCAGCCTAACAGATTGTTCATATGAGGTAACAAATAACACAACTATGATAATATCTAATTATTAACATAAAAATATTAAAATATATTTTTTAAATCATACATATCTTTTATTAATAAATTATTTTATTTTAGCACACATACACATATTATACATTACTCTTACTTTATTACATTATTTATCAAATACTAGCTGTCTCACGCGGTTCACCCGTGTCTTTGGTTACTGCTCCGTGATGAGCATGATATTTACAACCTGTTCCAGAAATGCGTAGCCACATTTAAAGGTGATGATCTGCAGTATCTGATAGAGAGCCTATACACATATCAAACTATACTGAGTTTTGGTGTTACTTTGCCTCATCCAATAAATCGATATATTCGGAAAGTTATCGAAAACTTAGGACAGTTTATTTTGATATATATGTGTATAGACGTATTGTGTATGTGTTAAGTATGAGCACCCATTTATGGAACACGTTGTATAGTTTATAATATTCCTCATAAATCTAGCTATCATATATTATACAAAAATAATGACTATATTATATTATCACAATAGCACTGATAGTTCCAGATATTAACGCGATTAACAAACAAACAAAAAAATCTTTAGCTTTACAATATTATTAGTATACACATTCATTTATATTAATTATATAGGTGACTTAAAAATAATTGGCACAATCATTTGACAAAATAACATGATGACAATCATTATTATGGAATTAGAATAATACAAATTAGAATGATATACACTAAAATACGGGGTGTAAAAAAACACATCACATAGCCGTTAACTACGCATGCGCATCAAACTTAGTAACATTAGCATTACTGACTTATTTTTTTATCCGGAAAATCAGTTTGTGGTAGCACAAGAGCATTGCTATAATCATTCAAAACGTTGTAGTTTTTGTTTTAGTAAAAAAAAACTTACAAAAATGTTGTAACTTTGACCTATAATATCTCCGGAACCAGAAGGTTTCCAGGTATGGACCAAGGCTAAAAAATTATCACAATAATATTGGTAGAACAAGTAGGTATCTTTCGGTTTCATTAAATATCTCTTTACACCCTTTACACCACTGTGAAATTTTAATGTGTTTTTCCTGCAGCGAAATGATATTATCTTGTTAGAAAAATTCATTTTTTTATTAAAATAAAAAATAAAATTGTGATTAAAAAAAAATTCAAAGTGATCTCTTGAACCATTTATTATTATAATGATAATAGGTGTATTTATTTTTATTTTTTGGAAACAAAAACATTTTTAATGTTTAAAGTTTGCTGTATGTAGTACTTAACTGAGAGCAAATCATTCTGCCGCGGGGAAACAACCATTAACATTTCAGAATGTATAATATATTATACAGGTGGTCTCAATAGTGACGTCATAGATTAATATATTAGGTTTCTCGTGCCCAGGCTTATTCAAAAATATTCCACGGATGTTTCCCGATTCTTGATTGTTACGAGTTATATATTTTTTTTTAATCTTTTGAAAACATTTATGGGTATAGCTTTAAAAAAAAATGTCTTTTTTACACGCCTTTTTACATTCATGTTGCTTTGAAAATTTATACTTTGAATATAATAATATATATTTAATAAAAGCTAATATTAAAAAAAAAATGTTTGAAGTAAAAGTTTCGACTGTGTATCACTCGAACGTAAATTCGAAGATGATTATTTTATATCTGAAATAATGTGTCGTAACAATAATAATTGAAAAAAAAATGTAAAATAATCGCATAAAAAAAAGAGTTTTTTGAAGTGGACCCCTTAACTCGAAAACTATCAAGAATCGCAAATCATACATGAGGTATTTTCGAATACCTCTGTGCATGAAGAGACAATTTTTTTAAGGTCACTATTTGGACCATCTGTATGTTAAAATTAAATTATTACGAAAACTAATATTTCGTCGCTGCTCCTCCCGCGTCTATTACAGCATCGCACCGGTTACGCATCGACCTAACCAGGACTTCGCACAAATTGGAACCCCTTAATGTCTCCCAAGCTTGTTCGCAATGGGTGACGAGTGCTTCTTTGGTTCTTTCTGCCCTATTATCCCATTTCTGGACCATTAAACCCCATAAATTTTCAATGGGGTTTAAGTCTGGCGATCGGGGGGGCCATGGCACTGTTTTAATTTGTGGTTGCTCTCGCAACCACTCTCGAACAACTAGCGCACGGTGTATCGGGCAATTATCTTGAAAAAAATAAAATTCTGGCACCTCCATTTCTGGATACACCGTGCGCACAGTTGGCAACATAATATTTTGAAGGACTTCTTTATATGTGTGGCCGTTTGCCCTCCCCGGTATAAAAGCAAGCTCGCCTGGTCCAGCAGCACTCATCCAGCCCCACATATTTACAACAACTCTTCCCGATTCAGCATTTGGGGTTACATTTCGAGGTTCGTATCTTGTGTTATCTATACGCCATAAATTCCGACGACCTTGTTGGCTAGACCTAAAGCTCTTTTCATCGCAAAATATGGCGTAAGAAAAATCGAAGTCTCTGTAGTCCCGAGCGAATCGTACACGAGCAGCTTTTTGCTCCTGTGTCAAAATAATTTTTTTTTGCGGGCCGTCTGTGGTGGACTCCAGCTCGATGTAACTCGTTCCGGATAGTTTGCATTGATACTTCATACTCTTGTGCGAAATTGCGAGTAGGTGTGAAAGGGCTTTCTTGAAATGTAGCTAGCATATTTCCTAACTGACCTTCGCTTATAGCCCGAGGTCGAGGTGCACGAACGCGCTGGGTCATATCTTCTCCTTCTTCATATCTTCGCACCCAACGGCGCACCGTGGTTCTCTGTAAAAAAATAATAATAATTAGCATCAAATTGTCACATAATATTGTCACATAAAATATTATGGCAGTCTTAACTTAATCCTTTTGCACACACAAAAGGATTACTAGTTCATAACAAATAAACCCTAACTTTTTAAATATCTATTGTTCTTCTTCACACATTCTTATCTGTATTTTGTATGGGTAGTAAACCACAAACAAATATTTATCTACGGCATTATAGTAAATTCCAATGTTGTGTGAAACTCTCCCAAGCATATTTAAGCTTTATTTTTAACACCATAAGTGCGGTAACCCAATTTGAAAATGCAGTGATGACTTGAAATGAAGAGCCATTGTTTAGGTGTTGAAAGATTTGTTATCGGGTCATAAAAGGCCCGAACAATGTCTTTGAATGTGCCGATATAAAAAAAAGACAGGACAAAAACAAACTTCTTGACTGCATCACTTATTATATTGAAAGTAAAATATTTGGAATATCTAAACGTAATTTCTTATTTAATTATTTCAAAATTGTAATAACATGTTATGTTTTATTTATATTTATCATTAACTAGCGATCCACACCGACTTCGCACAGGTGTTACACATCTTTAAAATTCTTGCCTTTGCTCTAAAATAATATGCATGTGATAAATGATATAAGTATTTGATGAGTGAAAACCATATCAAAATCCGTAAAACATTCAAATATAATATTTATGAATTGAATTACAAGCGATGTTAGCAATGTTTTGTCACAAGTTTTAGGTTTAGCATTGTATTTTTTTCTGAACCAAAATAATATGAATTATTAAACATTTTGTTTGTAAACTACAATTTAATCTGTCAAGCATTGTCGTCGGGCCGATGTCGGCTTTAGAAATAATAACTTTTAATTGCCTCTGTAATTACGGTAACTGAAGAAAAAATTGAGATCTACATATATAATAATGCAAACAATGAAAATATAGCACAGTGAACGAAACCTATACTTGCCCTTAATTTATTTCTATTAACTCTCTCTGGATTTAAAAAAAATATAACTTACTTGTAAATTCAACTCCAGCGCAATTTGGGATATATTTAATCCTTGTCTATGCAAGACAATGATCTCATTCCTTTCGTCTTGATTGAGGTTTCGGGTTGTCATGGTTATCAGCAAAACACAGCCCACAGTAGTCACAATACACAGTCCAGGACACGAGCAAAGGTCAAAAAGAGTTCCACGATCACAGTCCGGTATACAAAGCAGAGGTCACAGTTGGGCAGGCAATCAGTCCGATAGAAATAAACAGGTCGTAGTAAAATAAAATTGCGAAACGAGAACAGGAAGCGTGAACAATTAGCGAGATGCAAATTGGCACTGGTTAATGGTTGTTAATATTTTTTGTCGCACGCACGCAGTAAGTAAGCACTCACACAAATACTTATTGTCTCTAATTGGGTAGAGCAAGGAAAGGGCGTGGTCTGTCACTAACTGCGCTTCCGCAGAAAAATTTTCTTAAGTGAGCTTGCTTAAGTTTTGCCGATAGTACGTGTGTCTGAAGATGCATAATATTTCTTGCTCTGTGAAGAGACATGAGACAATCTGTCCTGAATTTTAGGCTAATGGTTCTAACAGCGAGCACACTTATTTGTTAACATGTAAAACTGTATGAGTTAATTAAATTAAAATTTGGATGTCCTTGGTGCCCAATCTGGGTCATAGAAAAAGAATGTGTGTGTACCTGTAGGTGCATGCTATTTTTTACTCTGTGAAGAGACATGAGACAATCTGTCCCAAATTTTAGTTTATTTGTTAACATGTAAGCTAGTGTCAACTGTATGAGTTAATTAAATTAAAATTTGGATGTCCTTGGTGCCCAATCTGGGTCATAGAAAAAGAATGTGTGTGTACCTGTAGGTGCATGCTATTTTTTACTCTGTGAAGAGACATGAGACAATCTGTCCCAAAATTTTAGTTTACTATATTCGTAAAGTTCCATTAGTAAACGAAATATGTGTCAAACTGACTGACTTTTTTCTCGTGTGGAATAGGCGCCAAACCAGTATTAACGCAAACGCAAATTCAGTCGAAGTGAGACGTAGGAACGGTATGTAATAAAACGGAATTGTTGAACGGCGCCCACTCCGTAGGATATTATTGGGCATTGTTGAACGGCGCCCACTCCGTCGGATATTATTGGGCAATCTAATACACCGTAAGTGACGGAGGCGAAGCCGAACGGAACGAAAGTGGATTAGAATGCCCAATAATATCCTACTAAAACTGCTTAACTAAGACTGATGTTAAAAGTACCATTACTAGAATAAGTTTGTACTCCTGCGATTTTTTAATTATGAAAGGTTATAAGTATAATAAATAGGACTAGTGAGTTGTACATTCACGAAAAATTAAACAGAGAGAATAACAAATAATGTAGCATTTTAATAACTTTCTAGTACCTAACAGAACTTTTTGTACCTATTATTACAAATATTAGCAATAATAAGTACTTAGATAAAATTCCTGTTACATTTTTTTTTTTTTTTTTTTGTTATATGATGTATCCCAATAAGGTAACAACATAAAAAAATACAATCTAGCTTAATACTAAAGCTAATGAGTAATTTAATTCTAACTTAATTTGCTAGGAAGAGTAAACCTAAGAATGTGTCCATTAACACTTTTCTTATTGTCTCTATTAAGGGGAAGACACGTTGTTCTTGTGTTCTTTGTGGGTAGCACTCACTTCATTACATTAAACTAACACTTCACTAAACTAACTCAAAAGGTTTTGTCCTTTTTAGTCTTGCCTTCGTTCATGAGCTTCGGCGTTCTTTTTAATTATGTTTGTGACGAGGTCTACCTTGAGGTCCCGATGAAGGTCGTCATTTCTAATGTACCAGGGCGCATTGACGATTCCTCTGAGTACTTTGTTTTGGAATCGTTGAATAATGTTGATATTACTTTGTTTAGTACAGCCCCAAAGCTGAATACCATAAGTCCATACAGGCATGAGGACTTGTTTGTACAAAAGTATTTTGTTTTGTACTGACAGCGAGGAGTGTTTTCCAATCAACCAGTACATTGACTTGTAGCGAAGCTCTAGCTCGTCGCGTTTTTTTTTAACATGAGCTTTCCAGCGAAGCTTTGTGTCTAGTGTCATGCCTAGGTACTTGGCTGTATTTTCGTGCGGTATGACATGGTTGTTTATGTATACCGGATGATAATTTGGCTTTTTATTTGTGAAGTCTATGTGAACGGATTTCGTTTCATTGAGTTTCACTCGCCATTTTTTTGTCCAGTCAAAGATGGTATTGACGGCTGTTTGAACTTTTTCCACTGCTTCTTCTTGAGTGACACCTGTGGCCATTATAGCTGTGTCATCCGCAAATGTTGCAATGGTGTTGTTTTCTAACTCAGGAATATCGCAAGTGTACAATAAGTACAAGACGGGACCTAGGACACTTCCTTGCGGTACTCCAGCTGTTATCGACTTAAGTTCTGAATATGCATCATCTTGTCTTACTCTAAACTTACGCTGTGATAGGTAAGACTCTAAGATATCAGCAAACTGTTTTGGGAGCATGTTTCTTAGTTTTCTAATAAGCCCTTTGTGCCAAACTTTATCGAATGCTTGCGCTACGTCCAGGAAGACTGTTGAGCAAACTTTGTTTTCTTCTAAGGCCTTTTCTATAATGTTGGTTATCCTGTGTACTTGGTCTATTGTCGAATGTTTTTCCCTAAATCCAAATTGGTAGTCAGGGATTAAATTTCTTTCTTCGATGATGGGTTTTAGCCGTTTCAAGAGAAGCTTTTCGAATAATTTTGACATGATCGGCAGCAGAGAGATCGGCCTATATGATGTGGTTTCGTGAGGTGGTTTACCAGGCTTTGGTATCATTATAACTTCGGCAACTTTCCACAGATCAGGCACAGACTTAAGCCTGAACGTAGCATTGATAAGAGTTATAAGTTTTACGATGGCTTTACGTGGGAGGTTTTTAAGAACTTCTCCAGTAATAAGATCGTAGCCAGGTGCTTTCTTTAGTCTAAGGCGCTTGATTTCGTTGAAAACTTCTCTAGGTGTTACGAATTTTATTTCTTGTTCATCATCATTTGGTGTTTCATCTAACAAGGCGCAGTCTTCATTTTCTTCATTCGGCTTAAAAATGAGTTCCAAATGTTGTGCAAACCTTATAGCTTTTTGCTCGTTGCTTATTGCCCACCGCCCGTTAATATCTTTGATAGGTGGGATATGCATAATTGGCTTCTTAAGACTTTTTGTAGATTTCCATATGGAGTAATCTGTCGTGCGATCGCTGGTTAATTGATTAAGATAACTGCTCATTGATTCATTTTTGAACTTCTGAATTGCATTCCTTAGTTGTTTTGTAAGGTTGTTCAGAAGCCTTTTATCTTGTGGAAATCTTGTTTGTTGCCATATTCGTCTCTGTCGCCTCTTTTCGGCTATGAGTTTTGTAATTTCTGCTGGGTAGTAGGTTAATCTATTTTTTTACTTGAATGTAGGTGTGTTTTTCCAGGCGCATTGTTGTATTTGATTAATGAGTCAATTCATTAATCAAATACCCTGATCTGGATATCCTGATCCAGGTCTTCTGGCTTCTTTAGTGGAACTTTTAAATCTATTATAGAGTCCAACTCTATTTTAAAGCTTGCCCAATCAGTGTTCTTATTTACTAATGTGGGGTAGTTTTCTTTCAACATTAAAGACTCACTTACAGTAAGTATTATAGGTGAGTGATCTGAGCTCATATCATAACCTTCTTCAATGCGGAGAAGATTTGGTGATAGATTTTTATATATAAAAAAGTCAATGAGATCTGGAATCTTGTTTGGGTCAGTAGGCCAATAAGTAGGCTTACCTGTTGATAAAGCTTTGCATTGTGTTTCTTCAATTGCGCACAGTAGCTCTCTTCCTTTGGTTGTGGTCAGTCTAGATCCCCAAAATGTATTTTTAGCATTAAAATCGCCTCCCAATATAAATCTATTTCCAAGACCGTTTAGAAAGGTCATGTATTGATCTGTTTTTACCGAATACCTAGGTGGACAGTATATGGCTGATATGGAAACAGGGCAATATTTCGTTTTGACACAGACAGCCACTGCTTGGATTTCTTCTTTTTCATATTTGAGTTGTTCATAATGAAATATATTCTCCTTTATAATAACTGCACTACCACCTCTTGATGTGTTATTGGGATGCAATGCATGGTATACTTTATAACCTTTAATTTGTATATGAGATTCTTTAGTGAAATGTGACCCTGATATAAGGCACACGTCAATACTTTCCATATTTAGGACAGCCGTAAGTTCATTCTGATGTTTGAGCAGTCCATTGGCATTCCAAGCCATAATTCTTAGTATGTTAGCCATTTATGATGTTTTTTTGTTGTTTGGTAGCTGCTTTAGTGCTACCTTCAAGCTTCTTCAGCCTTTCATCAAAATTAGTTAAAAGATTTATGATTTTATTAATCTTTTCATCCATGTTAGGGCTCACTGGTTTCATATGTGATTGTGGCGGTGGTTGGGCTCCTTTCGTCATTTGTGCATACGATACACTTTTAGTAGCTGGCTTGATGACACTAGGTCTTTTGTCTCCGTTTGCACTTGGACGCTGAGAGTTTGTTGGTACCGCTACATTCTTTCTAGTATTTTTATCTTTAATATTTTGAAGCTCTTTAGCTACTATGCATCCTCTATAGTTAGCAGGGTGAGGCTCACCACAGTGAACACATTTTGGCTTTGCTTCTGCTGGTTTATTGCAGTCTCTGGTTAGGTGCTTGCCTGTACACTTCACACACCGGGGTTCTTTAGAACAGTATTTCTGTGTGTGGCCATATGCTTGACACCTTTTGCATTCAAGGGATTAGCTTTGATGTTTTTAACGGCTGTATATCTACTGTGCAGCCTAGTATGGATTTAATTCCGTAAATTTTCTTTATGTCTTCATCTTTTTGGAATGAGAGCATAAACATACTGAGGGGCTCTTTGCTCTTCCAGCTTAGTTTGTTGACCGCATCCTCTATTTTGTATCCTTGAGATGTTAGGTCCTCAACTATTTTATTTGGCAGGCAGGAAGAATGAAGGTTTTTTGCCATCACCCTTATCGGCCTGTCTTGTTTATTCTCATACGAGTACCAAAGGCAGTTATTTTGCAACAATAGCTTAGTAATGCATCTGTATGAGTCATCATTATGGGAGTTAATTTTAACTTTTTCTCCATTCGTCATTTTTGTAATAAATGAGTCTTTCGTGAGGTTAGTCGAAAGAAGATCGTAGAACTGTTGGTAGTTCTTAATATTTTCCACTACTATAGGTGGCGGTGTAGGCTGTTTCCTTGTCTTAACATTTTCCTTAGGTTTTTCGCTGGATTCGGGTCCTTGTTGAGGTGGAGGGGACAGTGATGAGTTAAATTTCCTTTTTTTTCTGCTCTTCTGTCGTACCCACTCCGTTTCCTTTGCTAGTTCCTCTTCGTCTGTCTCATACTCGATTGGTATTGGCTTCTCGGTAGTGACATTTTTATTTTCTAGGTCAGCAGTTTTTTGCTCCTGGACTTGTTTCAGCTGCTGCTGAAGTTCTTCTAATTGACTTTTAAGGTCATTTACCAAACGTTGCAGTTTTTCTCTTTCTAACTTTTCTTCTGTATAATGTTTATACAAAAGATGTTCCGTTTCGGTTTTTATTTTAATTGACGATGAGCAAGCCATAATTATTATTAGAAAATTACAACTTCACCTTAACACTTTGTTTACACAAATAGTTGCGAAATGCATTCGGTAACTGGGTCATCGCGGCGACCGCGCACGGCTAGAGGTAACGACCGGTATGCTGCTGCGTCAGCGCTATACCCGAATACTAACTAGCGCAAGAGCGTGTGCGACGCGACTGTTCTTAGCGGAAGGCGATCGATCACTGAATCGATTCCTGTTACATAACAAAATTCTAGCTTTCCCATATAATACAATTATATAGGTACTGGAGTTTTAAAAATGTTTTACAAGAATTATTATTGAATTCACTAGATTTTTTCCGTGATAAATGATCACTGATAATTGTTTTTATAAAAACATATTATTTTTGTTGTGAGCCCATCTACGTAAAGTTTTTCATTTTTATTTCTGTGTCTGATTCAGCTGTAACAAATTCTGATTCATCTGGGCACAAAATATTCGAACGTCGATAACTTGAAAACTACTTAATAAAAACGAGTCCCTCATTCAAAAATATGTTATTCGGTATACCTTTTTTCATATGAACATATGTTACTGAGCTGAAAGTGAAATTTAATTTTGGCCATATGGATCAGACGAAGAATCAAATTTCGAAGAACTACCCATGGTCTTTTGCGAGCTTTTGCCATGGGATAGGCTTGCTATACATGGTTGTCGGCCTGGGAAGGGGGGGGGATGAAATATGGTTTGGAAAAGAGTACCGCCTGACTCTTGTTGGGGTTCACCTCGATTCTGTATTTCCGGAACCAAGCGCCTAACGAGTTTGCAGAGGCTTGAAGGGTAAGATTACTAAGCAGTCTGGGGTGCAACCAGAGTAATAAATGGCCGTGTCGTCGACGAATAAAGCCAACTGGGCCTTCTTACTGTTGAAGATGTCGCTGGTGAACAGCTTGAAAATGAGAGGGGATAGTACGGAGCCCTGGGGGATTTTGGCGCGTTACGGCCTCTTTCCGTGTCTCAGGAAAAGTGTTCTTGCTCAGAGCGCCATTGAAGATTGCAGTCATTAGCATTATAAGAGGCGCAGGGAGGAGTTTGAACACCTTATTGGCGATGCTGTCAGAGCCGGGGTCTTTTCGGAGTTTGTGTCTCTTAATAATGTCATGCAATTTGTCCGGAGCGACGGGAGACAGATGATCATCAGGGTTTTCAACGGGTGGGAGCGAGATTCTACGTTCGACTTCAGCGCTAAGCGATTTAGCTCGTGTAGCGTTTCTATAGATTGGAAACTGAGGTTTACATTTTTGAGCAGCGCTATGTCGAGGATATCGGGAAGATGGTGGGGTCGTGAGGGAAATGAGTGGGAGTCATCGGGGCTATGACGTCGAAATTAAGAAAAGTACAGAGGTTTATACACGTGATCCTACCTCTGGCAGAGGTTATATTACTGTTCCAGATGGGGTGTTTAGCATTAAGATCGCCCGCTTATAAGATTAAGTCACCCAAGCCAAGAAAGACAGACAGGTCTGCCTTGAGGAGGATGGGATCCTCCGATGGTGAAGGAGGGACGGATGACGGATATGTGGTATATGAGGATAACGCCCTTCTGACAACGAGACCTGCAGTTGCCAACTTAAAGTTGGCAATTTTCGGATCTCGATGATGGGGTTTGAGAAAAGTCTCCTGAACAAGGATGGTCGTGGAGCTAAGTTGCGATCTCATCACGCTGGTTGTTAAGGCTATTGGCGTTGAAGAAGCCTAACTTAGGGATCAGGATTACTGGTACACGGCCTTTCCTTATCCATTGGTTTAGTAAGGGTAGAGTTTTCTTTTGGAAGAACGCCTTAGCGAATCCTAGGATGGTAGCGTCCGACATAATGAGGGGAGAGAAAACTAAGTATAAGAGGGAATGGTGAGAGACAATCTCGCGGGAAAACCTACTTTTATACCTAACGCCTAACTCATCGGGTGGAGTGGCCTAAGCATTGTGTGACCCTACCTGCCGGGTTTAGACAGGGAGCTGAGTATCCATTGGTGAGCCCTAAGCTCTTAAACTCGTCACCAGTCTTATTGTGCAAACGGGGCCCTAGCCAGTCTAGTGTGACCCGATTGATACTAGGTGTAAAGCTGTGAAAGAAAACCAGAGACTATTGTTCGATTAGGACACCTCTCAAGGCTGAAACAGTAGCTCTCGACTCCAATTGACTGCCTCTTCCTGAAGAAGTTTGGCGGGCGTGATTGGGGCAACCCTCGGCTTCGTTGGCACCGTAAGGTATCCACCGAGGACCACGAAACTGTGGTTTTTCACTGAAACTAAGTTGGGCCAAGTAAAGCTACACAATAAAGGTGTATGTGCAAAATAAAGGTGACAAGGAATGGGCGATGCAGCCACCGCACCGCCTTGAAAAGGGAGCTTTTAATCTAATTGGTAGTAGTCGGCTGACTACAGGAATCGCTGCGGTGGGCGCTACAAGTAGGTGATGAGCGTAGCGACTAAGCGTGGAGCGGAATGAGAGACGTCCGTGCACGGCGAGCGTCGGGCGAAGAGTGTAACTCGTCAATAATACGTAAACGAAATATTTGAATTTCGTTAGATACTATGAGAACCCAATGCATTTGGGCAACGTTCCCATACTAAAAAATTATAATCTTGCCAAGATCTGTCAATTAAGCTACATTTCATTGCTGTTGATGGGTGGGGACATTCCGCCCATGGTCCTTTAGAGCGCGTTTATAGTTTTTGTATGAAAACATTTTTTTTAAGTCGTAGTACAAATGATGTTCAGTTTCTTGATACAAAGTCAAGATTAAGCGGTTTTGGGTATTTTTTTCAATTTCGCTGTATATGTATGCATTTAATTGTATTTGTGTATGTATATCAGCTGTCTGACACCCATAGTACAGTCTTCCTAGTTTGGGGTAAGATGGCCGCGTGTGAAGTGTCCCCACATATTATTATTATTATTATCTAAAGGGGATACTTTTGTATGAATGAAACAAGTGAGCAAGTAAAAACAGAATATATTTAAATCATCGTCACATTTTCGCATAGAAAGATAAAACGCTACGTCACAGGATGGTCTCCTGTGAAAAAGATAGACTTCACTGCGAGTACAGCCAATAACAAAAGTCTAAAACATTTTTTTTAAATTGTGTTACTGCTTCATTTAACTATTTGCTACATATTTTTATAATATTTATCTTATGATTGAAATATCGAATACTCATTTATTTTAAAAAAAGTAAGCCATTTCAAGTTGTGATCAGAATAAATATAGCAGAAAACAAATTTTATATAAGATTTAGGCAATTTTTTTATATTTTTGCGGAATGCAATTTAAACCGAATAAATTAGACAGCTTGGCCACAACATTACTATAAAAAGAGGACTTTTTACAGTAATGTTGTGGTCAAGCTAATAATAATGTAAAGGATTACATTATATTTTCGAACGCATCGCCATTTATGGTGGATTTACAAGAATTATAAATTTAGTATAAGTACATGTCATAAAATAAAAATAAATATATTATTTAAGAATTTACGCAGACTGGCGGCACGGCACGATAAGAGGTTTTCATGTAAGTATCGAATATAATATAACTAAACGTAACAGTTGACATTTCAAAACCGTACTAACACAGCAGCACTGATTATCGTTGAAATTTCAACCATAGCGTCATGATGTTATGGTGTATAATGCTCTGTTACATAAAAATTATTTGCCGTATCGTGCCGCTGTGACTGTCTGTCACGTACACTTATTTAATAAACACATTACCACTCCTTTGCGTCGCACAGTCGGGTAATAACAAAATGTAGTATTAGTTTTAAAATCACCACATGGTTTGAGCCACTCAAACCCTCATAAATTCTGTATTTTATGAGAAACAAATAGGGATGGGTCGAAAGCAATATTTCAACAAATTCTAAGAAACGAATGGAATATTCTATTTCTAAAAACACCACTTACAATGCTAGCGCACCATGTGCATACCATAAACGCGACCCAAGTAACACTTTAAAAAGGGTCTTTTAAAACAATTGAGAATCTATATAAAAACAGAAATGGTCAGGTACTAGGAGATTTCACGAAAGTGTGGGAAGATGAACGAGGGGCTGGGGACGAGGCAGTCGGTTTGAGACCACTATAGAGTGCAGACAGGGAGTTTTGAGACGGCAATCGTCGAAGGGCTGTTCGTTTTAGGCTGAGCTAGTTAAGTTAGGCGGCTACTGAAATCGAAGAGGTTAGGTCCACGTAGAGAGTAGGGAGTGAATGTAAGGTCTTGAGAGGAAATCGGCCGAGGCGAGAAGCAAGTTTGGTAATTAAAGTTGTAGTATTTTAATCAAATCCACTCGAAGCGTTATTTGGTGAGTGTTAACCTTATTTTAATTTAATAGTTAAGTTCTACTAAATATTATTCCTTGTGCAGGTTTATTTGTATTGTAATTTATAGGTCAGTGTCAGTCAGGTGATACTGCTACGGGTTGACTAATAATTAATTATTTATCCTAGCTTTGATGCAACCACTAAATACTTTATATCATGATAGAGTTTAATAGTAGCAAAGTTCGCACAGATAATAGCATTCTGTGTAGTTGAGTAAGCGTAGCGTAGAGCAGTAGTTTTGGCGTAAGCTCTAGGTATTTTTATGATAAGGTAGTGTTTGATATTAGTGTAATCTAACCGTACATTGTGTGCCTATGTCCTAATCCATACCTTGGCAGGGAATCGTCATAAGCGTTTGGTTTTAGGGAAGCGGGGAAGGCCTTCCGCTAAACTCTACCTCGACTGCTGACGATAATTGACTTTTAACTGACACTCAATTATGGAAGGCAGAACCGTACATACTCAATTCTTTTAAATCTTTATAATAGTAATTTCATGTTTATATCAAATTAGGCCATAAGGCCGAACTGAGGTAAAACTAATGGTATGTTAAATATGTACCTTTTCTAATTAGACCAAATGTTTATGATGTTAACTGCTTCCAAAGAAGGTCTCGCACGGAGAACTTTGTGTTGGGTTTGTTGTACGCATGTCTCTGGGAGTGGGGGTAGGCTTCACTAAGCTTTCAACGTCGTCAGGGTCTGTGTCTCGTTAAAATCACACCCGGCTATTGGTCTAAAGCCTATTTCTGAATCGACACTATTTAGCGAGACACGTGATTTGGACGTTTAACGGCTGAAAAATGCTGTGACGCGACCTCTAACTGGGGAAGATTAAAGAGATATGAAATGACGACATACCATTTCGGCGTATACCAAACACAACCGCAATTTACTCTGCTACAGACTGAGTCTACGATGCACTTGTGCTAGTTTTGTGTTAATTTGTAAGAGGAGTAGTCTGTCGTAAGGGAATAATCACATTAGTACGCGAATAGGAAAAATACTGAAATCTTGTCTTACTCGATGGCAGTTGGGCTTCGCAGTCCTCTGTCTTAGGATTGAGTAAGGCATGTCGATAGAGCCTAGGGAACGTGTTCCGCTAGAATCGTAGCAGTGTCCTTAGTGGACCTATGCGTTCAGGTCTAGCCACGCACGTACGACGGCACAAACATATTGAAATGGTTATTCATTTGAATACGGTTGTAAGTCACTGGGGCAGGCCTTTAGTATATTGTAAATAAGTAAATTAACGTAATCCAGAATAATGAATTTCCAAAGCGCAAGTGTAGCGATCCTGTTATCACCCCTTATATTTTATATTATACTTTTGCATACCCTCTTGTCTTTTTAACTTCATTACATAATATGTTTATTTATATGTCCTCCCTGAGAATTCCCATACCAACATCTTTGTGTCCCCCTCCTTGTCTTGTCGGGACAAGGCAGTATAGTTTCATGGGAATTCAATTGATATTCATAGAAACGGTGGAAGAGCGACCAGTCTGGGACGAGCTCTACAGGATTACGCGGATCGGTGGGGCGTGTCCCTTAGCCGTACTATAACACTAACTAAACCACTAATATCAGCACAATTAGGAAAAACGATTTTTATCAGCCTAGGGTATTTTAGAAACAGTCACACCGCCAATAACAGCAGGTCTAAGTATTGTTATTGACTCCGCTCGCATTACGAATAAAAATAGATTAACAAAAACAATACAAATTGTTTAAGTCACTAATACTTATTGCAATATTTATAGTTCAACGTAACATAGATTTTATTAATAATTGGAACTGTTTAAAGGAAAAAGAGATATTGGTTTAATAGAATACCGTCTACTTTGCAAGTACTAAAACCTTCTATTAAGCCCGACTTTGGATAACATTTCATTATTTATAAATATCCCTCTATCTATAAATTACAGATAAACTATAGACAAAACGTCTATACAATATCACTAAATTATTTAAAGTTTTTAATTAACAATATGATAAAACGATTAAATACATGGATTCTTATAAGGAACCCTGTTCTTTTTATGTACAATTTTACAATTTATTTTCTAAATAGATTACAGTAGACAGATATCTAATATTATTGTTTCGTTATTCATGAGTATTGCTTAAACAAATTTACATTGAGCCGAAACACACAAGATTTTACTTGAGCAACTTAATATTACTTTATACTTTGTTCTAATGTTCACACGTGCAATCAATTTGCAACTTAGATACAAGTTTTATTTTTGGTATATTTTAATCCAGGCAAAACTATTTCATAAGACAAACTAATCGAGGTAACTTTGCTAAGAAACTTTAATCAAACTTCTAATTTATGTATCACTCGAAATTATTCTTCTTAAGAATTAGATCAACAAAAACATGTCTCAAAAGATCTATAAAATAGGTGAAATATAATGGAAATATTTAGGTATATAAAGTTGTCCGACTACATTGTGTGTAGAATAGTGATATTGTACATTGTACAGAGGCCAGAACATTAAGCTTCAACAATCTGTCAAATTTCTTAGATAGATTTTTAACTTTATCACAAAACGTTAAGGTTCATTTTCAATTGGGAAAATTTGGCAGTTTTGTATGGCTTGATGTGCTAGTGACTGTAATTTTTTTTCTAAGTAAAATGATTACTAAAACTAAACAGATGAGCGAGAATCTTAAAATAATTTCAGGAATTCAGATCTTGATATAAATTAAACACATATATATATATATAAGTTCTGGACTTAAGATCAGGTACAAATAATATCGATAGAGGCAGTTCTAGTGATTAATTAAACGATTTGGCCTCAGAATCATTATTATCTTACTTGTAAATTCAATATAATTTAGTTTTGTGGCAAGATCAATTTATTTAGTACAGAAAATACGACCAAAGAAAAAAATTGAGATTATAATTGTTATTAGAATCTCCAACCCTAATTAATATTGAAAACCTTTTTAATGTCGTCAGAAAAAAATATTTCATAAGGTTCAATGTTAATTAAATCGTTACATTTTGACGTATTGATATAATTAAGACCATGACCTTATGAAGGCCAATCTATTGATTTAAATAATATACTTATTATGTAAATAACAACTAACACTTTTTTGATTAAGATTATTTTTCAGGAATTAATGAGAAACCTTTGAAATATACTTTCTTGGAAGATCATTGATTGCCACATTAATTTCTAAACTGATAATTTATTCTACAAAATAATGAGCTATTTATCACCTACAAAACAACTTTTGATATGATATTTAAATGTGTTATATTTTGAACAAATAATTAAGTAATGATTGAGCAGAAATTTTCTTAAATAAACTGGGTTGAACACATCATGTAAAACGTTCAGCTGCGTTCAGTGAGACTGGAAGTCGACCCAAACATAGTTGAAAAAGAAAAAAATGAGTGAGTGATTTTTATGAATGTTATAGTGTTTTCATATTTCTGAACAATTCAATTCGATTTTTTCAATTTCAATTTCTGTCTTTTATCCAACACAGATTTAAATACAAAAAGTATTCGAAATGAGGCAGTCTTTTCAGTACTTCCATTTTTATTTCTAAAATCTAGCAATTTTGTATTAAAATAAAATGTTGCTATTCTAGTAAATATTTTGATATTTTTTACTCAATCATTACTCTTTTGCTCCAATTTTCCTAATACTTTCACATAGTTTATTTGGCAGGTTATTTACATACTACCTTGTCAAATCTCGCAGTGCATTGTCTTCCTTCGACATTGTCATTCGTACAGCTAATACTATCTAATTATTATAATAATCTATTACAACTAAATAACTAGGAAGGGTGAGAAAATGGGAGAAACGCGTGGACGGAAAAAGGCAAGAGAAATTATTTTATTATGATAAATTAATGTAGTTTTGAGTATAAGATTCATTTAATTTTCTTTTCATTTTTATTAAAAGGTAAGCAATGTTTTGAGTAATGTGACACTCGAAAATTATGACGCGTAGATTATGCATTAATAATAATTTTATACACCTATTTTCATTAATGCAATTGAAATTAAATCTTTGGTTTTCTTAATTATTTCACTACATTGTTTTTTTTGTGCTATAAATACATGTTTTTTTAATTATTATAATAATACAACTAACCTTTTTTTTTTTGTCGATTGTACATTTACACTATGGTACGTGTTAGAAAGTTAGAAAAAAAACGATTAACGATAAAATTGAAAGTTAAAATAATCACAACCTTAAAAATAACTAAAGCTTAGTAATACCGCTTCTAAAGGTCTTTGGCATTTAATACTGATGACTAGAATATCGTGAGCTATTATTAAGCAAGCTAAATAATACCAATACATTTTTACAATAAGTTATAATTTTATAAATTACATTTTTTTATATATTTGATATGCTATGTTGCTACGGCTAACACACGACACGTTTTATTGGTTTATCACAATAACTATAAACATTATTTTGTATTTGAGTGTACTTTGTACAATTTGGCCGTCCAGTAGATATAATATCTCTCAGAAATAAATATAATGAGAAGAACATAGATTTGTTGTAGATTTTTTGATACACATTATTTTAGAAAGTTGCCCAGATTTGGCACATTCAGGCTGCCATTAGAAACCCATCGTAACTTTAGCAATTTTAACTTGTAACGTAACTTCTGCTTACATCGCTGTCTTTGCAGTTTAATCTAGTCCTAGTACCACCTTTTATAGTTTATTATTATAAGGCAGTTGCTCCATGTATAATACTGGTATTCAGCAGCTGAATCCGGTTAAACTAGAAGCGAACCCAAACGTAGTTAGTTAGGAAAAAGGTTAGGCAGATGACCTGCAATAAACCAGTATTTTTCAACTACATTGTAACCTTCTCATTCGATAAGACCGATGTAGCTTTGCGTTTTGATATTCTTCATCAACTTCCTAATTAATAATATGTATCCAAAAATCTTCCCAACAAAAGGAGATCTACTGAGTGAAGACGACCAAATAGTCCGCGGGCTAGGTACCGCAATGAAGTATTTTCCTAAACGCCTTCCTGAACTCAGGGTTGAAGATGGTGTAGATGACGGGGTTGAGGAACGAGTTGATGTAGCCCAGCCACGTGGTCAGGATGAACACGGTGACTCCTGGGTCAAAGGACAGACCGATTTTGTCGCAGATGGCACCAAGGACTGAGCACGTGAAGAATGGCGCCCAGCAGAAGAGGAAGACACCTAGAAAGATGGTTTTGGGTCATTACGTTGTATTATTTGAATATTCTTAGTTCTGCTTTCTTTAACAGTTGGACAAGTGTGAGAGCTAGAAAATCAATGATTTGAGATAATGGTGAGAATCAGAAAATGTCATCTATACTTCGACTTTTAATTCTATTCAGTAACTTGACAGTTCAAAGAATAATAATGTTACCATGCTAAAACTAACAGTGTTAGTGTAGTGAACAACTTTGCGTAAGAATCGAATGATAAAAATGGTTTAATATCGGTGGGATCGATATTTCGCGCTCGTCGCATACAGACGTGTTCAATCGATGCAGTGAAATTCAATAAATTAACAATTACATATAAAGTGACCTAGTTTAGTGTACTACACTGAACTGCGTGTTCTACAAAAACATTATAGTGATCGACTTATAATAATGGACTGACTGTAAATTTTACAAATATGGAAGGCAGCCCCTTTAATCGGAGCGGGATGACACGGCGCTCCCCTCCACCGACATCGCCCCGGATCCCGAGGCAGGACCAGGAAGACAAAGTTGAGAAAGTTGACGTAATTTCGACTCCGGAGTTACAAAATTGGCTGGGGTCTATTGAGCAGTGTCTGAATGAGGTATGTTCCATTGCTTCTGACGGTAAATTAAACAGTGAGCACAAGGTAAGAATAACTAACCTCTGCCGAAAAGTTGGACATGGAGTAGCGCAACTGGCTGTTCAATATCAGTCACTTAAGCAAAAAGCCATACAGACCCACACTTCCCTTAACACTTTGACCGAAGAACGCAACCTAGCCGACTGTCTAACGGAGATCAAACAGACAATTAAGGAATCTTGTTCGAAGCAGATCGTGGCAAGCACAACATCTTTTGCTGATATGGTGAAGAAGGGGTCAAACAGCTTTATTCATCCTAATACTTTCAGTTCCGTGGCGATTTATCCTAGTGATACCTCGGTGACGAAACTAAGAACATTGTCCAAAAACTCATTTGCCCTGAAGAAATGAAACTGAAAGTTCGAGGAGTACGAAAAATTAAGAAAGGAGGACTCATCATCAGTACTGAGACCAAATAAGACCTAGAAAAGCTAAAGCAAACAGTGCAGCTCGCGAACCTAGAACTTACCGACGACGAACCTCAAAAGCGCAAACCCCGCGTAATCATAATAGGAGTTCCCGCATCCATGGCTGAAACTGAGGTTTATAAATATATCTACGAACAAAACCTAGCCGATAAACTACCAACAATGACACGAGATACATTTTTGACCTCAATTAAATTAAGCCACAAATCCGGCAAAAAGGAAGCGGAGAACTGTAATTATATTATAGAAGTACCAGCAGTTATTCGTAAGGCCTTCATCACCCAGGACAGATTATTCATTAATTGGACTTCCTGTCCTGTACGGGACTTCACACTAGTAACCAGGTGTTACAAGTGCCAGCAGTACGGACATGCGGCCAAGTCATGCAAGTCTGAGGCGCCTACGTGTGGACATTGCGGAGAAGAAGGCCATTCGATCCAGGACTGTCCCAAGAAAGCCGAAGCACCTAAATGTGCCACATGCTTGCGTTTTAAAAAACAAGCGAACCACAAGACGGGAGACCCAGATTGTCCTGCTAAAAAAGCCGCCGAAGCCAGGTATATCAACTCAATCGATTATGAAGGCGCCTAAGAGCGCCACATACTTGTTTATATTTAAGACGTAATTTATTATTATTATTATTTTAGTATGGATGCTAACTTAATAAATGAAATAGATAGTACATTTATAACTGATTCAAAGTCATGTGAGGTTGAGGATTGCAGACAATATCTTTCCGGCTATCATAATTCACTAACCATTTTAACTCAAAACATTCGTAGCATTTATAAGAATATAGAGAGCTTTAACATTTTTCTACATAGACTTAACTTTGATTGCGACTTATTAGTTCTAACAGAGTGCTGGCTATCAAATAGTCACGATAACCTCCCAGCTATACCAGGGTACCACGTATTCTTTAGCACAATAAACCATAATCAAAATGATCGTGTGGTAGTCTACGCTAAGGAATCATTAAAGGTCACTGTTGAAGAACCCTCCCTACAAGACTGTATGAGTAATTGTTTAGTTATCAAAGTCGGCACATCTACGGCAATTATCGCTATGTATAGATCCCCTTCCGTTCGAAACTTAGATTCTTTCCTCAATTCCTTAAACCGGGTCTTTCAGACACTCAGCTCTTTTAAGCATATTATACTAACGGGTGACATGAATATAAACATTGGATCAGAAAACTGCAATGCAGGTACTCAAGATTACCTTACTATGTGCTCATATCATGGGTTTCTCCCCGCACATACATTGCCTACTCATCAAAGCGGTTCCTGCCTCGATCACATGATGATTAAATCTAGCTTGCCATTTATAACGCTTGTTACTAACTCAACAATTACTGACCATCACGCTGTACTATTAAACGTAAATTTAACGCTGCCTAAGCTAAATCGTCCCCAGACTAAAAACAAAATAAACATAAAGAAACTCGAATATGATTTATGCAACATTGACTTTAACCCAGTTTACAATAGTGCTGACGCTAATGTGTCTTCATCGTACTTAATAAACCAAGTCCAACAAGCCATATTACGTAATACGATAGTTAGTACAGTAAACAAAAAACATTATAACATTAAACCGTGGATTACTCCGGGACTTATTCGGTGTATAAGACACAGAGATAAGCTTCATAAAATAAATAAAAAATATCCTAATAATCTTATACTGCAAATCACGTATAAAAGGTATAGAAATTTTTGTAACAAACTACTTAAGAACATAAAAAATAATTACGATACAAACATATTAAATAAGGCAGGTAACAATAGCAAACAACTTTGGAAACATATTAAGACAGTCACTTATATTTAATAATAACAACATAATAACATGTGAGGACATTTCACACACGGCCATCTGACCCCAAACTAGGGAGACCCTGTACTATGGGTGTCAGACAGCTGATATACATACACAAATACATTTTTTTTTTTTTTGTAAATACTTACACTCATAGATAAACAACACCCAGACACAAGGCAAACACAAGTGCTCATCACACAAATGTTTACCCTGGGCGGGAATCGAACCCACAACACGCTGCGCAGCAGTCGATCGCTCAGCCACTGCGCCAACCGTGTCGTCCGTTTCTAAAGAGATTTCTAAAGAGCGTGAATCAAATTCGAGTTTACTGCTTACTAACCGCTCACCACTTTTGTCAGCTAACATCGTTAATAACTTTTTTGTAAATGTAGGTAAAAATCTTGCAGAACAAATTCCGAAACAATCCTGTAGCCATCCAACAACCCCTTTCCATAAAAGCTGTAGCCTAAATTCCTTTGTTATGCTGGACACTGACGAATTTGAAATAACTCGGATCATTTCAGGCCTAAAGAACGATTGTGCAGTTGGATGGGATAATATAAGCAATATGATCCTTAAATCGTACAAGCATATTTTGGTACCCCTTTAACGCATATATTTCGTCTCTGTCTCTCAAATGGGGTTTTTCCTAGATGTCTAAAAAAGTCACTAGTAATCCCTATCTTCAAATCCGGAAGTAAAGATCTAGTTAATAATTATAGACCAATTTCGATACTCCCTTCTATATCAAAAATATTAGAAAAAATTATAAACAATAGACTTGTTTATTACCTTGAAAAAAACCATTTCCTTTCACCTGCGCAATTTGGTTTCAGAAATAAATTATCTACAGCGGATGCGGTACATAGCCTGACCGATTATGTAATACAGGAACTCGACAAAGGGAACCAGATACTGGGAATTTTCCTTGATTTAGCCAAAGCCTTCGACACAGTCTCAATTTCTATTCTTCTAAAGAAGTTAGAGGCCATACGTATCAGGGGTACGCCTCTGAAACTCTTTGCGGACTACCTAGACAGTCGACATCAATGTGTTAGAATAGATAATATTATAAGCGATGAACAGGAAAACACTGGTTTCGGTGTCCCTCAGGGAAGAATCCTTGCCCCTACCCTTTTCCTGATTTATATTAACGACTTGTGTAATCTCAACATAGAACAAGGCAAAATTGTATCGTACGCTGATGACACGGCGTTAATATTTACCGCAAAAACTAGCTCCGAACTGTACGAAAACGCTCAATCAGGTTTTAATACTGTAAATACGTGGCTTCAAAGACATCTACTAACATTAAATGCTGATAAGACCAAATATATTCACTTCTCCATGCGCAAGTCTCAACTTAATATTACTAACCCTCACCTATATGCACATCAATGTGATAATAGGCCAGTCAACACGTGTAGGTGATATATCCTATAATCATCAAAACTTGCAATATTAAATATCTCGGGGTCATAATCGACGACACTCTCTCTTTTAAACAACATATTGAAAGTCTGATCAAACGTACTCGTAAATTAATATATGTGTTTAAAAAGCTACGATCAATTGCAGGCCCGAAATTAATCAATCAAATATATCTAGCCCTAGGCCAATCAATAATTCAATATTGTATTACTTCCTGGGGTGGAGCACTAAAAACGAATTTACTTCCTCTGGAACGTGCCCAGAGAGCAATTTTAAAAGTAGCCAATTTCCAACCCTTTTTCTTTCCCACACATCTATTATATAAATCCTGCAATGTGTTGACTGTGCGTCAGCTTTTCATTATGCACCTAGTATTAAAACAGCACAGCTTGCTTACCTACAATGCTGATCATAATACTAACAAGAGACGGAACGATATAGTATGCAATTCAAATTCGATTTCAAAACATGTCTTTGCAGAAAGGTTTCTTCATTCCTAGGTCCATTTCTGTACAATAGATTAAATAGAGAACTAAGTATTTATAAGTTGAATTACTTTCACTGTAAAAAAATAATTTATCAATATTTAAAAACTATTTCTTACGAACAGGCAGAAAACTTGCTCGTAGTATGCAAATAATATTACTAACAGATATTTTTAATGTCTACGTAGGTAATATATAGCTTTACGTTAATTTAAGTTTGAGTTCCTAGTTCCTAGTTCAGGCAAATGAGCATCTATGTTCTATTTTAAATTCTAAGATATTTTGTGTATGTGCATTTTTTTTTTTTTTTTTTTTTTTTATTAAATAAACAATTATTAATATAAATAAAACTTTAAATATTTGTGTGTAAGGTGTGGAATCTAAAAGAATAATTAATAATTGTTAATAAAAGTAATTTCCTGTCTTTTTCTTCTAATAGAAACGAAATAAAAATAAAGTTATTTTCCTTTTTTTTTGCTTTGGCATTTTAATAGTGTTTAGACATAAATGTGATGTGAAACAAAAAGTTGCCATATAATGTACATTATTTAATTCTTACACCACCTCACTATCTTTCTTTGTCAAAATCTGGTAACCCTTAAACTGTCAAGCTACTGAATAGTATTAGAAGTCGGAGTATAGTGGATACAAGTCAATAGTCCTTGACTTGGTGATAATTTTAGTATTTCTAATGATACCCAAGAAAATCGTTAAGTTATAAGTAAGAATCGGATAATAAGGTATAGAAAAAAAAAGTGTATTCTTAAACGTACCTAAAACTATTGCCAGTGTCTTAGTGGCCTTCCTCTCCTTTTTCGCAGAAGACTTCTCTCGTTTCTTCTTACTTGCTTTATTTGCTTTGTATATTGTAAATCTAGCAGTTGCTGCACTTGCTTTTCTTTCTTTCTTAGAGCTGGACCCATCTCGAAGGTCGAACTGACTGGCTGTGACTTCATCGTCTAATCGCAGAGCTAGAGACATGTTTCTAGAACAAAAATTGTTATTTTCATTTGTTTTGTAAAGCACAATGAGTTGCAGGCAAATGAACGGGCTTGTTGGTGTCATGCAAAGGACTTCTGGATTCAAAATTAATAGTAAGTAAATTCCAATGAACAGATTGATTGATAGAAACACCTCCTGTATCTTGAGTGCGTTTACTTTATATAAACTCACATGCACAAACAACCAGACCAGGAATGTACAAATATTTGGTCCGTGCCGTGTGGGAATCGAACTCGAGACACACATCCAACAATACCATCTGTAGCAGCTTTTACTGATAGAATGCTATGATATTAAATGATACGAGTCCATGGAGGTTCAACAGTTTATTACACTAAGTTAACACCAAAGCTCAAATAGAGATAGGTTTTAAGAATAAATAACAGATGATACTGATATGATATTGATACGTGAGAACACGCGGTGCGTTCGATGACCGGTAGTGAACTAAAAGGTAAGTAAGTGAAAATAAATAATTAATGATAGCGGACATGCTGACGCGGTATGTACAATAATTTCGTAATGTACGGTTGCACCGTACACAATCAAATGTATATATTATCCATCAGACTAATACACCTATCATGGACTACCTACCATTTCCGAATCGTTCGCATACCTCTTTGCCACTAGGAAAAACTACGAAAAAACATAGGTGGAATTTAAAATGAAAAAAACTTAGTAAAACGACTACTGAAAAAAATACTTTAAACTTACAAAAGTGCGCTGAAAACTACAACACAGTTTGTAACAAATGCAGTTCTCAAGTTTTCTTTATTTCTTTAAATTGTTACACCAGTTATTACGCAGTGTTTACTACCAGTGGTATTTCCTTTAACTTATGTAACAAGAATGAATTATACAGCGGAAACAGTTTTATTCTAAGTTTCTAACTTAATACGTTAACTGCCGGGTCAAAAACGTTAAGGGTAAAACCTCCACTAGCGTCGGACACACGGTGTCCCCCATGGCGCTTAAAGTGTTAAATTAACTGTTTGTGAATCTAATAATTTTAAAACACTGAAGATGGTTTGTTAAATATGCAGGATACATAGGTGTTTATTGGCAAAGTTAGCATAGCTGCAGTGGGTGCGTCTTTTAAAATTGAATCAAGGGGTCAAAAACCACGGGCTAATCAATGGTAAACAGCTGTAGCCTTTTTTTAGCCTATTTTGTGTTCTTTAACTGGACAAAAGCCTTCAATTTCTCATTCCAAACTATTCTACCTATCTTGTTTGGTTTCTGGTCACGTTTTTCCCGCAAACATCATCAGATAGTAATACAACCTTCGCCGTGGTCGACATCACTGTAGCATCATCATCTGCCCAATCTTTTCCCAACTATTTTGTGAATGTCCAGTCTAACCGGATGCAGGAGGATACCAGTGTTTTACACGGAGCGTCTGACGTGAGTTAACCCAGTAACTGAGATGTAGAGGTCAGACGCTCCATCACGATACGATACACGATACTCTTTGGTCAGAGTTTCTGGCTTCTGACTACCCATAACAAAAGTCAAAGATCTACAGATGATAGCCGGGACCGACAGCTTTACGTGCATTCCGAGGCACAGAGGGAACTCGGTATATAATTATATGGTCACCCATTTAGGAACCGACCACGGCGATCGAATCTTAACCATGATCGACCGATTTACTTAGCCCTGAAGTCCCCAAAAATTCTATATATTCTCTGAAAAAAAAAGGAATGTTTGATTACCTCGAGTCTGTCGTCAACTTAGAAGTCTTTCCATTCTTCTTCCACTTGGAGCCATCGCAGGCCATGTTCTTCAGTACCATGGCGTCTTTCAACCCTGGCGAGCCGGGTGGGGACACGTGCTCCCTGATCGTGTCCTCAAGGTTGGAAGGCACGTATCCCGAGTCATTGTTCCCGTTCGGGTCCGGGATCGGCTGAGCTTTCATGTTTCTTTTTGGTGTGCTAAAGAAAGAACGTTGGATAAGAATTGGTTCATTTTGTGTGAAATTATGTGTTTTTGTTAAAACTAAATTATTGAATAAAAAAATATCAAAGAGAATTAATTTATATGAATTTGAATGATTGTGTTGTGCTCACCGCTGTCTACGCAATACTATTTTACGTGTCTTAAAGGAGACATCGTCGATGAGATACTGGCCCCTTGTCTACGTGTATTACAGGAAAACAAATTATTTTTTGAATTAATCTCAATATTCTTAACATATTATTATAATCCAAGCTAACGTTTTGATTAGAATATAGCCACAGAAATGTTGCATAAATATTTACATTCCTTTGAAACTAAGAAAAACATTTTATCTAATTTAGTAGTCTGCCTTTGTTTGCCTATAATTGTATCATTAGTAAATAAATATCATATATTCAAAGCAGCTTCAAATTCAACAATAATATTAGTAACAATAAACTAATTACTCAAAAGCACATACTATACGTTAGAACCTCTAAAATATCATTTTGGCAAGAAAATTCATTTTGCTTACCAACACAATAAAATCAACATTAGAAAGGTACCTACCTAGCTTCTTTCATTTAAATCTTTTTGAAACTGATGAAATGTTGTCAGAACTTGGAACAATAACAAACGGACTGCTGAATGATTGATTGATCATCATTTAAATAAAGATGGACGTAATGAAAAATATCCACAAACAGTCGTGAAAATGAATCGTGAGTATTCATTAATGTTTGGTTGGTAGAATGGATGTTGTATTTTTTGTTAACTAGCTAGGCTAATAATTATTACCGTCTATGGAACCTATTGCCGTCTGTAGTTGTGTATTTAAATGTATATCCCTACTGTTTGATCGAAATTTCCTCGCTAATGCGTTTCTTACAATTCCACTTCCCTGTCCCATGAGTCACATACGATTCATGATCATTGTTTAACTATTGTGTCTGCTTCGCGGACAGTGAAATTGTTAACAATGTGTATCAGATGGTTGAAGATGTCCATCATTTGATGAAGTGTGTCCAGAATAATGAAAGTAGACCTGCAATATTAAGGCAATCCCAGCTAAACGAATTAGATTTATGTTTATTTCATAGTATTTTAACAGTTCCAGCATTCGAAGCAGCTTTAATGATTTACAGTTTAGTTTCTATAGATTTATGAATAATTCGGCAGATATATCATTACTTAAGGGTTTGATAGAACTGGTATATCCAAAGGATAAAAGGTTCCTAAATTAGTAAAGAGAATTATTTAAAAAAACAATA
The DNA here is from genome assembly GCA_947361185.1 of Charanyca ferruginea. NCBI lineage: Eukaryota > Metazoa > Arthropoda > Insecta > Lepidoptera > Noctuidae > Charanyca > Charanyca ferruginea. The sequence continues at coordinate 13,960,437 of OX376056.1, read as the reverse complement.
TTGTATGAAGCGTTTTTGACTGACGACTAATTCTATAGCACATTATATATATTCACTTCTGGACAAAAGTCTCTAACATACTCCCTTTGCCTACATATCACCATCTACATCTATCTCTCTTTTTTGCCAATATCTACATCATGAACTCATCTCTCCTTAACCCGTCTTAACACCTATTGAGTAACGACCCAAGTTCATTTACTTTGCTGCTGTTCTAATCCCACTTGTGCTCTAAAGAACTATGAGATAATACTAGAAGTAAAACGCAGCTATTTCAATCTCCTTACTTGTCAGTCTCCTCAGCAACAGTTGCCAACATGAACTCTGTTGACTTGTCGTTGGGGATGACGTGGCAGTCGTCTGCGTCTGCTTCCAAGTCTGCAGACCTCTTGTCGAAACTGTACGAGGAAAATTGCCTCTATATAGGTATAATAATGGAAGCAAAGTTTGTTTGTTTTTTTATTTCTAAGAGGTAGTCTCGCAAAGTCTAAGTTCAATTTCAAAAAGGTTTTCACTATTAGAAAGTGATTTTATTGCTGAGTGCGGTATCTAGGCATTTGTTTTATGATAGACTTGTATTCCACGCGAGCGAAGTCGGGCAAAAAAGCTAGACATATCATTAAATTGTCACCTATAAATGAGAAATCATCATGGTGATATGTTTTGTGGTAAGTACTACAATTCATTTAATCCGTGGTTTTCTGATGGGATACTACTGTAGTTACAAATAGAAATTGAATTAAAGAACGGTTAACATAATATTTGCCGTCCATTAGTTTAACATTTTAGTGAAACTGACATTTTAATTTTACTCAGAAACTATTTAAACAAAGCAATTTTGCGCCGTTCGCCAACGATTCTAAATTAGCACCTTTCTTAGTTTTTCTGGTACCCTCAATTGGTATTAAAGTAAATAGAAACGTTTTGCCAAATTACAACGCAGATGAGCATTTCAGGCAAACAACATTTGTTATTTAGGTTGTAGTAATTGAAACAGAATCTTCACACTAAATTGAGATCTTATTTCAATAAGGTGTAGAAGATGTACACAGCTGTCACGAATTCTCTGAAATTTCCAAGTCATTGTCTCACTAGAGCAGATCAAGGTTACATAAATACCTACAGTCTTCACATAACTTGTTTACTTCAAGAACTTAATACAAGTTCCAGTAGGTAATGTCTACTTACTGTGCGAAAATACTTTCGGTCTAATTGAATATCAGATACGGTTGATGTTGTTAGAAACGTAGATACTGTATGTTAAATAAAAATATTTTCAAATTATTTTTCTCTATATCTCGGTTCGTCTACAATAAATATTTTGACTTCGACTTTAAAGTTAGTAAGAAAATTGTAATTGAGCAACGAAAGAAAGTATCAAGTTATTTTGAATTCTGGCTTTTAAAAATAAGGCTTGATTTTTTGTTTTGTCATTAAGTATGCAGTGATTCATTAAGTTACGTCTCATTCATCCGACTAAGGTTTTTAAACTTAGCACGAGTCGAACCGAAATCGTTAAAATTTAGTTTTAACTAGCTTATACCCTTGACTTTTTTTACAGCTCTAATTTTTTTTTATATTATAGCCTCTAGCACCCAGGGATAAAGTAGGTAGCTTTTTATAAGTCAAGGAATATACAGAATCGTACCAGTAGTTCGGGAGATTAGTCGGAACAAACACTAACTCAACTTTAAATAATAATATGTAGTGACTAGCTTTTGCCCGCGGCTTCGCACGCGTAATGTAACATAACCGGGATTAAAAGTACCCTATATGATTATCCAGGTAAACAATGTGTTCTTTCACTATTTTTTATTGTGTGACCACCGTCAGCTGGAGACCTCCTCCTATATTGCGGATATCCATCGTCTCATGTCTGGGTGTCCTTTAGAAGTGGTCAAGGGTACCCCTAGTGCAGCTACTATCTTTCATTCAGGGTGATTTGTAGTTTATACTACCACAAGGATCATGTATCATGTTTGCCTTCACAGTACCGTAAAGAAGAGGGTCCTGTTCAGGCTCAGGTATTTCTGGATAATTATCTTTGTCGATTTGATCTGGGTTGATATGCTGCTCTAGTCACAGCAAGATGTGGATGTGAGGAAGACCTCGTTTTTGTCATTCCACTGAGTAAATAAAGGAAAGCATCCCCCTAAACAGAGTACCTTTGGTCAGAAAAACCATCATCTTTTTCACCTTTAGGTGGAATACCCTGGCAATAATGTCGTGGTGATCGTATGACTTATGACCAGGTAAAAGTATATCTGTGATCTCTTTCCATCGGGGATTACATATGAATGTGATAAAGAGTTGAACGGCCGTATTTGCGCACGTATGTCATGGCGTCTTGTATACGCTCGTGCATATAGCGTGGTCCCCCGGTAAAAGATGACGGGAGCACTGCCTTCTGACCTAGATGCTCACCATCAACGTCCTGCCTATAGCATCCCACATGTGTACATAACTGTCAGCCCTCAGCTGCCCCTGGTTGTTACTAATATAGGTCAACCTTTCCGTCTCTGTTTGACGGGTATACAAATTTTTCATCCCCTATTTCACCCTCTTCTGGGATGATTTTTCAAAAACGCTGATACATGTAATGTTGCTGATAAAGTTCAACCTTTCCGTCGCTATTTTAGCGTCTATAGAAATTTTCCATCCCCTGTTTTACCCTCTTCTGGGATGATTTTTCTAAAATGCTGATACATGAAATTATTAATTACCAACCAAAAGGCTAAATACAAATTTTCATGGTTTGAACTACAAAACTAACGGGATTCCTGTTTATACATTCATACCCTATTTTACGCTCTCAGGGACTGATTTCCAAATAATACTGAAACACGTGGTTTTTATTTTTGACCAGAATGATAAACACCAATTTTCATGGTTTAAACTACAAAAATTACGATTTTCCATTCAAACTTTCATCCCCTATTTAACTCCGAACTTCGAAAAATTCTTCCTTATTCCTTGTCTACTTATAAAGGGCACCTCTGTGCAAAATTTCAGCTTCCTAGATCCAAGGGTTTGGGCTGGGCGTTAATGAGTCAGTCAGTCAGTCAGTCAGGCCTTTTCTTTTTATTTATATAGTTAGATGAAGTAATTATGAAACTACGATATCAAAATATATTTTCCCAAAAATATTGATTGCACTCAAGAAGGCAATACGAGTACATAGTATAGTAACAACAAAACAAACTTAATCCTTTGTAATTAAGATCTGTAGCTGTACGGGTGTATTTCGCCTCATTCTACCCTCAACACGTGTGCCACAGGTAACTACAAGACTTAAGAAAATAATTATGTTATACTCTTTAACGTTCCGCGAAGCTTCAATATTATGTTCTATATTACTTTTACCTAGTTCTTAAAGTTGGGTGGGTTTGTTTTCTTTTTAAATATTTACTACATCTACTGTCTTACTGAATCTAAAAGTGTTTGTACTGTGCAAACAGATCTTTTTAAATAACATTATTGTTTCAAATATAATTTCATCTTCATTACTTCATTCAGAATTCTTAGTTCTCTCACCGTAATATCATCACGCTAACTCCGACCCAATCTAATTGGGTGCAATGCTTAAGTGCATACTCTTAGGATATGTCCTAAGAGTATGCACTTAAGCATTTACTCCTAGCAGAACATCGAGCTGCTCCGTGTCACCCAAATACGAACCGAACATAGAGCACGACACTCGATGCTTTGTTACAAATTGATTTCACAAATCAACGAACATTTAACATGTAACATTTAATTGAGCAGATAATTTTAATGCAGCGCACGCGACCTGTAGATCCGACATTTCAACGAAAAGTAAATAGAAAGGAATGTTACAGGCAATGCATATTTTAATATAATATCATTGGTTACAGGCAAATTCTTATTTGCCTTCATCTCTGCAGAAACGTTACATTACATCGAAATGCTCATAAAAATGCTCTGGTTTCATCTGCCTAGCCTTTTCCCAACTATTTTGGGGTCGGCCTCCAGTCTGACCGGATGCAGCTGAACACCAGTGATTTACGAGAACTGCCTATCTGGCTTCCACGACCCAGACACTGGGTAACACGATGCCTCTTGGTATCACTTTCTGGCTTCTGACTACCTATAACGACTGTCAAATATACTATAGCACGGAATGAACTCTGTATGAAATGGATGGTCACCCTTCCAAAAACCGTCCGCGGCAAGCGTAACTTAATCTTTACCGATCAATCCGTACGATGATTATTTAGTCACAAGCTCCTCTGAGCTCTGGTGTATAAACATTTTAAAAAATCTTATCGCTTATCATCTTTGGGTTACTTTCTCACCTGTCCTCATGATCGTCCTCGTTGCTGCCAGATCCAGTGTTAGTTGGTCTGTCATCGTGTAGCGCGGTCTCTGCCAGTCTCCTGGTCTGCGCCACGTTTTCTATCACTACGGCTGTGGTTGCTCCTGTTTTTGGATCCCCTGATACAGGTGGCTTTTTGGCTGCTCTCTGCTTTTTTGCTCGTATCCTTAACGCCTGTTCAAATAGAGTTCGATTTATTTGAAGTATTACATTACTGATAAGGTTTTCTTTCAGAAATGCCAACATCACAAAAAATATACTCTGCTGAGCATGTACCTTTTGTTTACTTGCCTGTTTTAACATAACTACGAGTATATGAGAGAATCTAAATGTCTAGGTACCTACCTATTCTAAAGAATTCAGTAAAATCCTGCATGTGTTACGAGTTCGACCTATAAAGTTTTCCAGCGTGTAATAATACGATACAATAGTATCGTGTACAAGTCGAGGTACCCAGCCTTGTACACGAACAACAAAACCGGGTTTGTGCCAAAACGTGTGTCTACAACATGTGCTGGCTAGTAAGCAGTTCAGCTAAATGAGATTTAAAAACTTCCTCGAATATATGTTACCTGTTTAGTTTTTGGGCAAAAGTTTATTTTGGATTCTACTGGTAGGATAGCAGCTTATAGTATGGTGTACCCAAAAATACTTTACAAAACGTAAACGTTTGCTAAGTCCTGCAGGGTGTTTGTAAGCATTTTTTTGTTTGTATTATTTTTACATAGTTAGCAATTTCACATCATGAAATAAGGAAAGTCATGCATGCATGACTTTCCTTATTTCTACAGATTAGGTTTTTAACCCTAGCCGGGACCTGAACGAATTTGTAGATATGTGTGACCACATCAAAAATAAACAGTGTTACGTCTAGATTAAATACAGGAATGATAAATCGTGAAATAAAATGTGGAGAAATGTTTGTTGAAATCCAAATCAATTTACGTGTCTACGCGCTACGCCAGCTTTATAAATTATGTCTCATTCATCTTTAAACCACGGTTTTAGCCAAAAGCATTAATGGATAAATTCCATCCACATACATTATCCATCGGTTTGCCTCATTGTTCTCTGAATATATTATATCTTTATGTCTAGACGCTTCAATTGAAAGACGCTCCAATTTCAACCTTAAAGCCAACTTGGTGGTAACATATTTCGGGTCTAATTGAGACTGGAATGGTAACCTTGTTAATACTAATCGGAGTGGTGGTTTGGTATTCCTACATGCTACATAATGGAATACCTACTGTAGATAGTTTACTGACCTACTTCGAAGTGATGACTACCTAACTATATAGATACCTACCTAATACATTGTTTACAACTATAGTACAGATGCTGGCAACATCGTCAGATCAAAATCAACAGAATCCAAAACTAAAGTAATTAAAAAATGAATACTAACCTTAAAAATATTATAATAAAGGAACATCATCATGATACAGGGGATATAGAAGGATCCTAGTGAGGAGTAGATAACGTAATTCTGACTGTTGAAGAGGCACTCGTCGAAGTTCCTGTCCGGGGTGTCGTTGAGGCCCAGGACGATGGGGGCACCGATGGCTGCCGATATCAGCCACACCAGCACGATAGTGAACCACACCCGCCGGTTGTTCTTATGTTTTGCGTATTTTATTGGTTGTGTTACTGCTATGTACCTGGTGAGAGAATTATTGATGAGTGATCGGAGTTTACTGCAGCAAAAAGCAACACACACACATAGATCACTCGTGTCATGGTAAACATGTTTGACATGGGTCTTGTAGTTTGGCATGACTTGTGACCTTTTGACTACATAAATATTGGACATGTCCTACTCCTAAACTTGACGGATATAAGAGTTTAAAGACAAACATATAACTCTCTCTTTAAAGGTAGAGCTTACAGCGGTACTTTCTGCCTCAAGACTATAAAAAAGAATCACACTCACTCTGAGCAATAAAGATATTATTATTATTATTGTTATCTCTTCATCATCCTTGGCTGACTGGTAGAGAATGCCTAAGGCATTAAGTCCGGCTTTGTACCTTTGTGCATGAAGTATATGTCGGATCGTCAGGATTAAGTCCATCCGATTCAGTCATCGTGTGGGCAGAATATGGGTTTCGTGCAATGCAAACACACTGGGTATAGGGTACAATACACTGCGTTTATTAAAACCACAATTTCTCAACTAAATTTAAATAAACATTGACTCCAATTTATAATTGACATAGCAACACTAAATAGACATAGCAACACTTAAACAACGAATCGAGTACAGTTCCGGGATGTCTTAGTTCCGATGCGATCAGAGACTGAACTCTGAATGTCTTGCTCGCTGTGGGCTGTAAACATCACGACTCTGTAGAAGCGCGCCAAAATGGTGGTGGTAAAACACGTGTTGTCGCTAATGGCACACTTGCGATTCGTTTCAAGTCCGTACTATTTACCGGATGCGACATATAAATATATATATTTTTTTGTTTTAAAAAAAATTGGTAATCCGCATTAAGAATTTCGCCTGTATGTGTACAAACATAAAAACACATACCTACACAACCTACCAAACCCGAAACAACTACCTGTAAAGTAGGTCATACTAGTTTTGTTCCTTGTGGGAATCGAACCCGTGACTGGCAGCGCAGTAGTAATTTTTTTGTCAATTTTGATATCGATTGTCACTGAGACTAGATTATGAACATTTTTTATTACGGAAATTGGCTATAGTAACTATGAATGAAGCCTAGCAACAGTTTCCTGCATTATATTAGAAAGGATATTAAAAAAGCTAACTTACCTATCAACAGATATGGCGACGAGGTTGAATATGCTGGACGTGGAGGATGTAACGTCCATGGCAATGTACACGTCACACACGAAGGCAGGCAGGCCCCACGAGCCGTTCACCTGCAACAAAAGAGCTGTGGTCAAGTCTTTGATTGTTATAGTAATTAAAGTGGGACTCGTGAAGGGACGTTACGAAAGGTTCTCGTAACTGCTGAAGCAAAGCATTGTTCTTTGCCGTAAATAGACCAAGAGCACCATATTATGTAAAACTACATTCTTACAAATAAATACATTCTAATTCTAATTCAAGATGACCCGAATGCGTACCAGGGCTTGATCGAGGTGTGGTTCATAAATATTCCTAGTAGGACTTGAGGAGGCCTTTGCCCAGTACTTGGATAGTATAGGCTAGACCCCAAAAGGTAGTAAATATTTTTATATTAATCCTTGATCATTTGAATAACTGCTCTAAGAAGCTTTTATCCCATTATCAGCAGCTTATTTCCTAAAATAAAGACAAGGAAATCACGATTTAAAACCAAGATAATCCAAACCAGGAAACCAGATTTCCATCCAAGATTACACAAACAGAATTACCACAAGGGTGTCCCAAATTTAGAAATAAACGCCTCCAGGCTAATATTTAATTTAGATTAAACAAAACCGTGTTTACTGTGAGTTATCGGTATCCTACCTACCGATATCCACTTCGGTCGTGATATAACAAATGTGACCATCTGTCACGCTTCGTGATTTATGTGAACGACGTGATGCAGCGTGTCATGTACGCAATGAGTGACAACAGATTATAATTGCTCTTCTATTTCGAATAACCAAATATGAATGTATTCCGATCATCATCTGCTTAACGTTTTCTCAACTATGTTGCGGTCGATTTCCAGCTGAATACCAGTGTTTCACATGGAGCGACTGCCTATCTGATCTTCACAATTCAGTTACTGAGTGTCACGATACTCCTTGGTGAGACTGATTGTCAGACTTTGACTAGCTTCTGACTACTGTCAGAGATGTACGAATGCCAGCCAAAATCAACGTGCTTTCCGAGGCACGGAGCTTTCCATGCTTTCCGAGCTTCTTGTAACCAAATAGTACAATATATATGTAACACACAAAACTCTTTCCAAACTTGTCAATGATGTAGCTGTCTGTATTGACGGTATTGCCGTATGGATTTTTTTTTAAGACCTACGGTCAAGGTTTTTTTTATAGGCCGACAGCTTGTAATACTTAATAAAAGTAAAAACAAGACTCTCGACCAATTATATACCTTTATGTTGAAGTTGGAGCAACGGCTTGACTCAGAAAACGAAACTCCTAGACACGACGCTATTAGTTAGGAGATTCTTTTCTCAGGAGCTCTGACTACCGATAGCTTGAACCCTGTTCCCAATAAAAACGTTTTATATTATTTTTGCTATTATTAAGATTACAAAATGTAATTGGTTGGTATACAAAAATAAATTAATGAAATAAGTAATAGTAAAGCCTTTCTTTCCATGCAATTTGCATAGATATACAAAGATATTTTCAAAATAGTTGAGCGTTGTTTAAAACATGGCCCCGCCCCGACTGCCGGGAACAAAATAATATTATTATACCATTTCATCATCACTATCCACAACTTGGCTTACACACACATCCCTACAATATCAATAACATTACGAACACATACACATGTAACTTTTCCAATTTGCCCCCACAACCTGATCACATGGATCGCATCAATAATCATGAAAATTCATGAGCAGGCATCGAACTGTGTACTAACCGCACGCCGATGTATGAGTATGCTACGTCAATATCGTGGTCGAGGAAAGAGTGTGTTGCTATGGGAAACGTGGTGGATGGTTTTAGGAAGTAGTTTTTTTAAGGTGAAAATGTTTTTAGAAGATGAACGATGCAGATTTGTGTACCAGACCATATTTACGTAAAAGTATCGTATGTTATTGAATAATAACAATTCTCGAGGCCTATTTTCAGCCAATCTCAATGGAGATTAGCTAAATACGCGGAAGATATTATTATAGAGCAAAAGTGTGTGCACAAACATAGGTACACTTCCCCTTCCTTCACTCTTATCTGCAACGACATGACCGGGGTGAGATCAGACGCAGTAACAACGACTTTATTTGCTTTCTGAGGAACAGGGTGTCACACAATCAATTTCCAAATTCTGGGCTGCTACTGAGAAATTCGTAATAGAAAAACCCAATACCACTTTGCCTTACTAGGGAATCGAGAGTAACGTGGCAGTCAACCAACAGTAGCAGTAGCAGCAAGAGCTGCAGTTGAATACTGCACTTCATAACCGTATCGTTAGACTAAATAATACGGAAACTGATTAAACTGATAAAAGGCCGTGGGGTGTCCGGGCAAGAATAGCACCCACCCACTTCATCACGAGGGTGTCGTAGAAGGTGAGTAGCAGCGGGTTCTGTGTACTTAAGAACTTTATTTCGATCCCTAAGACCTGCCAAGCTTATGGCACCCCCCCCCCCTTCAAGGGAGAGGCCTTTGTTCAACAGTGGACGTCTTCCGGCTGATAATATTGCTAATGATGAATTTTATTATAAAATTGACAGCAAAATAAACAAACTTTCGAATAGCTTTATTAATTCTAATTCTAACTTATAATAAAATCGTAGCGAAATCAAAACTGTACATTGAATATTTTTGAAAAAAAATAATTGCTGCGAGGTCGGGGAACGATTCTGATGCCGAAAATATAGTTTTTAGATTTTTTGTCTGTTTGTTTGTTGAAGTATCACACCAATACTGCCGGATAGATTCTGTTAAAATTTTGTATCAATATTCCACATGGATCTAATAAGTACATAGGCTATAAATTATCACGCTATTTGCTTTGGGGGATGAGCAATGTTGCATTATGTTCGTAATTTTTTTACAGTTTAACACGGACTACAACGATTGTTAAAAGACTATAGAAAATGGCGGAATATTGTAGGAAGCTGAAAAACATTTAAAATTATTATCATCATGCTACATCTTCAAGGAGCTGAGCAGTCAATCATGCCAAACTAGAACAACTATTTGAATACAATCGTCATCGAAGTTTGTGGCCTATCTGTTCAACAGCCGCGTTATAAGCCACTGGATGTTCGTTCGATCCCTACCGAAAGCTATACTTTTTGTTTTTTTAAAGCCAGAAGATTTCCGAATAACAATAAAAGAGAAGTTTAAAGTAAGTAAGTTACTTTTAGCTTAACGTGGATTTGCTTAATAAATTTTCTACTTTTTTTAATATTATTGCTAAATATACAGTATAAGACAAGGGTAGAAAATTCATACCTTTTGTGGTGCTAGGAACAATAGGGCTGACGAGGTAAATATATCGTTGAAACGATCTATTGCGCTTGAGCATCAATATGCGCGCTCAGCTTGGCGGGAATTCACGTGTTCAAGAATTTAAAAGTTGTTGAAGGCACTCTACCAGAGGTAGAGAGGGCAGGCGGATCTAACAGAGACTCTTGGTAGAGCAGTAAACTCATTAGAAGAACTGATTCATCTGGTGTAAGGGACATCAGTCAAATACCGCACCAAGAATATTCTTGGGTGTGTGAACGGGCTATTTTTACACCCAAAAATGAGCAAGCTGCGGCATTCTCTCGCAAATTGAAGGGAATGTAGTATAGTATTTACCTCAGTGAACACTGTAGTCAGAAAGATGACGCCACTCGTTACCCCTTAGAATTTCTTAATTCGCTTACGGCAAGTGGTCTTCCAGCGCATGTCATCCAGCTGAAGGTCGGTGTACCTATTACGCTTCGGCGGAGCCTATTATGTACTCTGCCAAAGTTGTGTAACGGGACCAGGCTCAAAATCTTCTCTCTACTGAATATAATCGAAGCTGAAATTCTAACAGGATACGGCGTTGGCGATGTAGTTTTTATACCACATATACCACTAATTTCCCACAATTACCTCTTTCACGATGATGATGACCCCTTCCAATTCAAGCGCGTGCTGTTCCCTGTGAGCGTGTGCTATGCCATGACTATAAACAAGTCTCAAGGGCACACACTGAAGGCTGCGGGTGTCGATCTCTAGACCAGGTGCTTTACAACTGTACGTTGGTCACTTGCTCCCGCGTCGCCAGTTCTGATTGTCTGTACATTTTGTGTGACGGTAAAACTACATACGTAGTTTACAGAGAGATTTTATAAATATATAGCTACTTCCTTAATTTTTTTCTTCTTTTCAAACATTTTAGGTTTGGGATTTCAGCATTAGTTATGTATATTTAAAGTATGCATGTTTGCATACAGTATATTTATAAGAACAGCAACGAACAAATCGTTTTAAAATGTGCAATGTACGTATTCTGTACTTATCTTAAATTGTAAAAACGGAACAATTATAATATCACATTTTTTTTTCATCATGTATCGCGGAAGAGTCTTTTTTTTTAGTACATAAACCGTGAGCATGACAGGATTTCCTATTGGTGTAAAAGACAAACTTTCTTCGCTTATTTAACCTCGAAATTTTAAGATTTAAGAACTTTATTTCTCAAAACGAATTACATTCACTTTTATGAGAAAAAACTTATATCTAATTTCTTTACGTTGTCTAACATTTTTCCTAAGCAAAAGAATCATGTCCAGCTTTGACCTGAAAATTTTCTAACACGTCTAGTGATGTAAATTATCTTAAAAAAATGCTTTGTTTTTGCTTATTTCGTATTGCTTAGTTGAATTTTCGGTTGGAGTGTAGCCTTAGGGGCGCTATGGAGCAAGGACTTAGAAAAATTTTCGTGTTTTTTTTTTTTTTTTTTTCTCCGAAACTTTCAGTTTTTTTTGCAGCATCTGATTAAGCTTGGCCATAGAAACCATTTAGGAACTGAGAAGCATGGCCCTACGACGCACCGTTTCCGAGTTATGGGCCTTTAACTTTTTTTTTATTTTATATACAACGATTTATATCTCTAAAATGGTAGCTCGGATGAGATTGTTTTCGGGAAAGAAATTGTTGCTCTACTCAAAAGCCATGCGATCATGAAAAAAAATTAGCAAAAAACTTCGAAAAAAAAAAAAACATCAAAAATTTTCTAAGTGTCGGTCGTCGTTTCAGCTAGAGTATTCTTAGGGGCAAAGGACTTAGTCAAATTTTCGGAGATTATTTTTTTTATTGAATTCGACCATTTTTTTTGCAGCCCAAAAATTTTTTTTTAACTAAAAATTTTTTTTTTCGTTTTCTTTGCTGCTCGTAGTGCCCCTAAGCGTATACTCCAACTCCTACACTCCGCCCCTAAGACTACCCACTGACCGAATTTTCAAATAAAGCCAGGAAAAAACAATATTATTATGTTTATCATTCTCAGTAGATTTTTCGAAACGGAACGTATGTAAAACACGTTCCGTTGCGTTTTATAGACTTGCAAACGGAACGTGTTTTACCGACGTTCCATTTTACAGAATACAAAAAACTGGTTCGTTCGTCATGTGGTTAAAGAATGTTCAATAGATTATATTTATTTTACTCTACTTATTAATTTATCAGTAGCAATAATTTCTTTATTGTTTTATAATTAGACGTGGAAAGAAAATAAAGTGTACATTTGAAAGGTTACGCGTAAAATGAACTTCTTTGGAGTGACCGGCTGTCATGTCATTTGTTTGACGTTTTGCGTTTTTGAAGTTGTTCGTCTTGCTACATAATTATTGTACTGTGCTAGTTTGAATTTTCTGATACCCTTAAAACTTTTGCATTTCGCACGGACTCACGATACCTACTTCCGATGATTACTTTGGCCAGTGTCATACGGATACCGATTAGTGCGTTTTAATTGGGATCTAAGAAATTATCGCTCTTCTTGGCAAGCGCTAAGTCGTCTACGAGATTGTTGTGTATAAACTGCAACATATATATATGTGTGTTAATATAATACGCTTCGGCATTATCGGGCCCTTCAGCTTGATAGCAGAGTCATCTCGCTAATTAGCACTTGGATATCTCCAGTAATAGTAAGTATAATAACAATCAAGTAACCTAACGATTTAGTAATCCAACATGATTGTTTTATAAAAAAAGGATTTATATACAGAAGTGGTAAAATATATTTTTTAAAATTACATGAAAAATAGAACAACTAAACATAACTAGGTAGTACTACTAGATATAGGGGATGCCTCTAAGATGACCCACTGACCGAATGTGATAGTTACATATAGATTCTTCCCATGTTTAGCTAAAGTGTTCTTTTAGACAGCTGTTGCTTAAGACAAAACATGTAAAAATATACTTATTTCTATTGTAGAATTCAAAATCGCATAATTGATTTGTTTTGCAGATAAAGGCAGAAGATTACATTTGTAAAGCATGTTCTGAGTCTGACATACCTATCCATGCAGACTATTAATACTCAAATTCATGGAAACAATGAGTGTGATCCGTCTGCCGGTTCATCTCACGGTAGTCATGTTCAAGTATGCCCCGTTTGTGGACGATCATTGCTCAATCGTCAAAGAGCACACCACATTCTCCGAGCAAACTCATCAAGCCTCATGCTATGGACGATTAACTTATTCTAACTACTTTACCACCTCGTCAGGTTTGTATTTAAATAATCAAAATCATTTCTTGCATTTTTTTCTTTAAATATCACATTCTAATCCATTACTTTACTAGGTATGTCACTGCATTTATTATTGTTATAAAAAAATTAAAGGGGTCTATTTTTATTTATCTAACTAACAAACTATGTGTGTGATTCTAAAGTTGAGAAGTTAGGGAGCTCAAAATTAAACAAAAATAACTAAAAAGGAATAAGATTCGGGCGCCAGAGCTCACTAGGTAATTTAAAACAAAGGGAATCCGGAATAGCTAAAAGGTAAAGGACAGGACTTCTAATCTAGGTCGGAGATACTGAAATTAAGCTGCAAATTCTTTAACAATAGCTCATTTATTTCTATCGCAGGCAGTATGGCGAACACAATATTAGAAAGCCCCTTTCTTTTGAAGGGCAAGTTGCTTTATAACTAAAGTTTATGTTTAAGTTGTCAGTATTGCACGTTTTTTTAAGTTGAATCTACTAAAAGAAATCCAAGAGACATACCACAAGCTTCGATAAATCTATTTATAATAAACCTGAAGGGTTGATTGGAGACTCGAGGGGAAACGCGTCAGCTCATCCATGATGAATTTAAGTTTCAAGGATGAAAATCCAAAATATAAGTAAGAACGCCTTTGGGGCTGAAAACGAAAACGATTTCCTTTGTTAGTGGAATTCACACGTCGAGCAAAGTGGCGACGATGAATCAAATCGGAAATTTAAGGACACATACCGTTCTTTTTGTAAACGAAGCATGCCAATCACTCGTGCTATGGGCACAATCAAACAGCGATGGCGTTAAAGGTGGATTTCCCAAAATATTACCGTTGCACGGCTGCTGACATCACTACCAAGTGGTTCCAAGCAGGGGTGGACCCTTAAAATATTCCAATCTAATGATTGGCACGGAATAGAATTTTATTCGTGCTTCATCTTAGTGACTTCGGTCGGAAAGTGAATGCTACATATCCCAAACCGGAAACGTCAAAATAATCTGACAGCCGGGGAAATAAAATCCAACTGTCAAACTGATGGTCTATGGTTTTATCGATTACTCTACTAAATCCTTGCCAATCTATCAAATATCTAAAGTGTGTCCACTGCATTACCGAAAACTTCGAAAAAGTGGCGAGAGAGGTCGACACTATGTAACGAGTAAAAATTACTCGTTACATTACATCCCTCCCCGAAAAATAAAAGAAAGGAACTTTCTTTTATTAGAAAGAAACAACGAAAAACGAAGTGAACAAAAAATTCAAAAACAAAAAAAACTATCATAGTGCAGTTAGGCGTCATGGCCACTGACTAAAACTTCGGTACTACAACCGATCAACAAAGCCAAACAACAAACAAATCCAAATTCAGTTAAGCCCGAGGGCTGCTGACTAAAACTCTAACAAGACTAAACACTAAACAAATCTAAATTCAGTTAGGCACGAGAGCCGCTGACTAAATCTAGAACAAAACTACTAAACATTAAACACTAACTTTGAGTACAGTTGAGCGCTATGGCTACTGACTAACTTTACACTAATTTACTAAACTATCCTACACCTCTTAAGTTCAGTTAAGCACTATCGCCACTGACTAACTTCAGCCAACCTACTAATCTAAACCACTCTACTTAAGTTCAGTTAAGCACTATCGCCACTGACTAACTCTACACATCTCTACCAACCAATCTGGAGTGCAGGTAGGCACTATCGCCGCTGACTATCCTCAACTAACCTACAGTTCAGCTTTGAGTACAGTTAGGCACCATAGCCTCTGTCTATCTCAGCAACAACCAATTAAAAATTAACAATACCTAAACAAAAATTCTAGATAGAGTTGAAGGACTCTACCTAAAAGTATAGATTCCGATCAATAAAGTCAGACAGAGTTGAAGGGCTCTATCCAAAAATATTGATTCCCAACAAAAAAGTTAGATAGAGTTGAAGGGCTCTAACTAAAAAGGTTGGATAGAGTTGAAGGGCTCTATCCATAAGTATGGATTTCCAACAAAAAGGTTAGATAGAGTTGAAGGGCTCTATCTAAAAAGGTTGGATAGAGTTGAAGGGCTCTATCCAAAAATATTGTCACAGCAATAACCTGTAACAAGCAAAAACCATATTGTGATCGGCGCTACACCACCGAACTTCCGAGCACAATAGTAAAAAGGTATGACGAAAGTCAAAATTCCCCATTGTGACTGGTACAACAATGACCAACACAATGATAAAAGGGCAAATGAAAGCTGTGATTGGCTCTACTCTACCAACCTTCCAAGCACAGACAAACAAACAAAATATATTGGATTTCCGAAGGGGAAAATCACAATACCTAAAGGCGAAAGCCAAGATGAAATCGAGGTCAAAAATTACACCAAGATCCAAAAACAAAGTACATTCTATAACAAAAGTTTCAGAATGACCGCAAAAACAAGGTAGGACGTTCTATAACAAAAGTTACAGAATGACCTCAAAAGCAAAATCCGGTATGAAAGCGTTTCTATCAAAGTCAAATCCAAGTCTAGTATCGAAGAAATATCTAGACAAAAAACAACACTGTCATCAAACAGTAAAAAAAATAGAATTAAAATCAATAACTATTTAAAACTATGAGAGAAATAGAATGATTTTAATCTACAAAAAGAAAGATTACAAAAAACTTGAAATGAAATTTAAGTTTTTTAAATCTTTTTAGGTAATAAAAAACCCAAAGTGTAAGGTTGTATAGGCTCTTTCTTTTTCAAAAAAAATGTAAACAAGTAAAGGATTACCTTTAAAAAAGAAAGAAAGAAAAGATATAAGATCCCATACAAGCTCAACAAACAAACAAAACAAACAAGATAAGATCCTTTGATGTGTAAAATGTATAGTGTAAAGAGTAGGTATTTCTAAATTAACCAAAATGACCTAAGTTTATTTTAGTAAGAATTGAATTGGAATCTAATAAATTGTAGTGAAGTTACCTAACATAATAATAACCTTCAGACTGTCATTACCTTTCATTCATCATTCTAACAGAGACAGACCCTCACACAAAAATACTCAATACCAATACCAAACCTATGAATTCCCCAAAATTTTAAAATTTAATAATATCTTTTACATGATAACGACCCACGGAACCCTTATTTAAATCTTTCAAAACATAAACGTTATCAGAAACTTTTTCTGTTATTTCACACTTTAAAAACTTAGGTGCAAGCTTCGCCGAAAAATAAGCAGGTGCATGAGATTGAACAAAACTTCTTCTCCATACAACATCACCCACATCAAAAGAAATGACTTTCCGACCCTTATTATAATAAGCGGCATTTCGCTTATACCCCTTTAGCAAATAAGCTTGAACTTTAACAAAAATATCACTAAGTGAATTAAGAGAAACTGCATAAGAGTTTCTATTTGAAACCTCTAGTTGAGATAAATTATCAACAGAGTTACTAAAATGATGTAAGGAAGCATCTAAAACAAGTTCCCTACCAAACATAAGAAAATTAGGTGTAAATTCAGTAGCAAGATTTACACTATTATTTAAAGCTAATTGAACATTGGGCAAAAAACTTGACCAAGTCCTATGATCATCTTTAACAAAACACGATATGCAAGTTTCGACTGTTTTATTATATCTCTCAACAGGATTATTTTGAGGTGTATACAATGTGTTATAAAATATTTTAGTTATATTAAAACCTTTCAAGAATTCTACAAAATGTTTTGAAGTAAATTGAGTTCCATTGTCACAAACTACTATTTTTGGACAACCAAATTTAAGAAATATTTCTTTTTCAAAATGTTTACAAATTACTCTAGTAGTTGCATTAATCATTGGAAAGAACCAGCAATATTTAGTAAAAACATCTACAACTGAAAGTATGTATTTATGACCAGAATAAGTTTTAGGTAAAATACCTATTATGTCTACTGAAAGCATAAGCATGGGGCGATCAACCTTTTTAGGATTAATCATCGTACCAAAAGGAGGAGAAGTAGTATGTTTGTAAGCTTTACAAGTATCACAAGACAAAATGTATTGGTGAACATCATTAAACATACCTTTCCAAAAATAATGTTGTTTTAATTTCTTTAAAGTTTTATGAATACCTAAATGACCTGAATTTACATCATCATGATTTGACCTAATAGTATCTAAGATATTCTCTTTAGGAATAACTATCTTCCAGTCTAAAAGACTATGAGGGTTAAATTTATTTTTACAATATTTATACAAAGTGCTATTTTCGACTCTAAAATTCTTATACTTTCTAGGAGATTTCTGACATTGAATAAATATTTTTCTATACCAAGGATCAATAATTTCATCATCAGGGGAGACTAAATTATCCTGAGTGGTTATAGCGGTGACTTCTATACGAGATAAAGCATCTGGAACTAAATGTAATGAACCTTTTTTATGAATAATATCAAAAGTAAATTGAGAAATTCTAGCAGCCCAACGAGCTAAGCGTCCACTAGGATTATTGAGACCTAGGAGCCATTTCAAACAAGCGTGGTCAGTAATAACAGTAAACTTCATTCCCTCAATATAAGGTCTAAAATGTTCTATGGAATCTAAAATAGCTAATAATTCACGTTCTGTGGTACTATAATTTCTTTCACATTTATTAAGCGATCTAGAATAAAAAGCAATGGGATGTTGATCACCATTATCATCTTCTTGACTCAAAACACTACCTATGCCCACAGAGCTGGCATCACAATGCAAAAAGAAAGGTTTTTCAAAATTAGGACATTGCAAAACAGGGGAAGTTATTAAAGAATGTTTTAATTCTTGAAATGCATTTTCAGCTTCGTCATTCCAAGTAAGTGACTTCTTAGAATTTTTACTACCTGCTGTCAATTTAGTTAAAGGAGAAGCAATATCAGCAAATTTACAAATGAATCTACGATAATAAGAACATAAACCAAGGAAACTGCGAAGTTGTTTTACCATCGTAAATTATTCTGCTATGTTTCAAATCAGGCAGTTTAGTAAGAGGAGGAAAGTTTTTTCGAATGTTTTCGTTAACAAGCGCATTCAAGGAATTGAACGAAGGCAAAGCTCGAGCTGTAAAATCCGAAGACGAATGTGCGATTCCAGATTCAAAAGGATTGCCAATATCGGTGGCATTAGCCATCTCGTGACCTTTCTCAACAACATTAGCATCAGCAGCAGTAGAAGCTTCGACCTCAACCGAATCCTGAGGCGGTGGAAACTGAACTTCCTTGTCCTCCATGACTAACGAGTAACAAGGCAAATAGCAATGAAAAGCAAGGACTAAACTTCAAAGAATTTCAAAATAAATCAAAGTTTGAAAAATAAAATTAAAGTTTGAGGTTATGTATGAAAATCAATGTGGTATTTCCATGAAAAATTGCTAAGTTATTTAACGTTAAAAAGTGCAATAATAACTCACAAAACGGCTTAAAATTAAATAAACTAGGTGCACAATAATGTACTTAATGTTTAAATTTAATTATTAACATAAAAAGTTAACTTAGATATGAATTATATCACTGTATGAGATTTAACAATAACACGGTCTACACTTAACAATTGTTGGTTTTGCTAAGGAAAAAACATGTTAAAAACACAAGAAAATAAACAAATTATCCAATGTAAAACTAAAACATTGTTTGCAAAATACAATATCAAACTAAGTTACAACATATGAGTCTAATTAAATTATTCAAAGTTTCTATACTAGATCAATTACAATGTAAAAACAATATGAAATACAATATGAATACTAAATATTGTAAACAATAGACTCATTAGTTAAAATATAAATGAATTTAGTGTGCAATACTGACTGTACTCACCGTACAAACCTGCTTCAGTCCCTGTTCTAGTGCGACAATTGTAATAAAAAAATTAAAGGGGTCTATTTTTATTTATCTAACTAACAAACTATGTGTGTGATTCTAAAGTTGAGAAGTTAGGGAGCTCAAAATTAAACAAAAATAACTAAAAAGGAATAAGATTCGGGCGCCAGAGCTCACTAGGTAATTTAAAACAAAGGGAATCCGGAATAGCTAAAAGGTAAAGGACAGGACTTCTAATCTAGGTCGGAGATACTGAAATTAAGCTGCAAATTCTTTAACAATAGCTCATTTATTTCTATCGCAGGCAGTATGGCGAACACAATATTAGAAAGCCCCTTTCTTTTGAAGGGCAAGTTGCTTTATAACTAAAGTTTATGTTTAAGTTGTCAGTATTGCACGTTTTTTTAAGTTGAATCTACTAAAAGAAATCCAAGAGACATACCACAAGCTTCGATAAATCTATTTATAATAAACCTGAAGGGTTGATTGGAGACTCGAGGGGAAACGCGTCAGCTCATCCATGATGAATTTAAGTTTCAAGGATGAAAATCCAAAATATAAGTAAGAACGCCTTTGGGGCTGAAAACGAAAACGATTTCCTTTGTTAGTGGAATTCACACGTCGAGCAAAGTGGCGACGATGAATCAAATCGGAAATTTAAGGACACATACCGTTCTTTTTGTAAACGAAGCATGCCAATCACTCGTGCTATGGGCACAATCAAACACGATGGCGTTAAAGGTGGATTTCCCAAAATATTACCGTTGCACGGCTGCTGACATCACTACCAAGTGGTTCCAAGCAGGGGTGGACCCTTAAAATATTCCAATCTAATGATTGGCACGGAATAGAATTTTATTCGTGCTTCATCTTAGTGACTTCGGTCGGAAAGTGAATGCTACATATCCCAAACCGGAAACGTCAAAATAATCTGACAGCCGGGGAAATAAAATCCAACTGTCAAACTGATGGTCTATGGTTTTATCGATTACTCTACTAAATCCTTGCCAATCTATCAAATATCTAAAGTGTGTCCACTGCATTACCGAAAACTTCGAAAAAGTGGCGAGAGAGGTCGACACTATGTAACGAGTAAAAATTACTCGTTACATTACATCCCTCCCCGAAAAATAAAAGAAAGGAACTTTCTTTTATTAGAAAGAAACAACGAAAAACGAAGTGAACAAAAAATTCAAAAACAAAAAAAACTATCATAGTGCAGTTAGGCGTCATGGCCACTGACTAAAACTTCGGTACTACAACCGATCAACAAAGCCAAACAACAAACAAATCCAAATTCAGTTAAGCCCGAGGGCTGCTGACTAAAACTCTAACAAGACTAAACACTAAACAAATCTAAATTCAGTTAGGCACGAGAGCCGCTGACTAAATCTAGAACAAAACTACTAAACATTAAACACTAACTTTGAGTACAGTTGAGCGCTATGGCTACTGACTAACTTTACACTAATTTACTAAACTATCCTACACCTCTTAAGTTCAGTTAAGCACTATCGCCACTGACTAACTTCAGCCAACCTACTAATCTAAACCACTCTACTTAAGTTCAGTTAAGCACTATCGCCACTGACTAACTCTACACATCTCTACCAACCAATCTGGAGTGCAGGTAGGCACTATCGCCGCTGACTATCCTCAACTAACCTACAGTTCAGCTTTGAGTACAGTTAGGCACCATAGCCTCTGTCTATCTCAGCAACAACCAATTAAAAATTAACAATACCTAAACAAAAATTCTAGATAGAGTTGAAGGACTCTACCTAAAAGTATAGATTCCGATCAATAAAGTCAGACAGAGTTGAAGGGCTCTATCCAAAAATATTGATTCCCAACAAAAAAGTTAGATAGAGTTGAAGGGCTCTAACTAAAAAGGTTGGATAGAGTTGAAGGGCTCTATCCATAAGTATGGATTTCCAACAAAAAGGTTAGATAGAGTTGAAGGGCTCTATCTAAAAAGGTTGGATAGAGTTGAAGGGCTCTATCCAAAAATATTGTCACAGCAATAACCTGTAACAAGCAAAAACCATATTGTGATCGGCGCTACACCACCGAACTTCCGAGCACAATAGTAAAAAGGTATGACGAAAGTCAAAATTCCCCATTGTGACTGGTACAACAATGACCAACACAATGATAAAAGGGCAAATGAAAGCTGTGATTGGCTCTACTCTACCAACCTTCCAAGCACAGACAAACAAACAAAATATATTGGATTTCCGAAGGGGAAAATCACAATACCTAAAGGCGAAAGCCAAGATGAAATCGAGGTCAAAAATTACACCAAGATCCAAAAACAAAGTACATTCTATAACAAAAGTTTCAGAATGACCGCAAAAACAAGGTAGGACGTTCTATAACAAAAGTTACAGAATGACCTCAAAAGCAAAATCCGGTATGAAAGCGTTTCTATCAAAGTCAAATCCAAGTCTAGTATCGAAGAAATATCTAGACAAAAAACAACACTGTCATCAAACAGTAAAAAAAATAGAATTAAAATCAATAACTATTTAAAACTATGAGAGAAATAGAATGATTTTAATCTACAAAAAGAAAGATTACAAAAAACTTGAAATGAAATTTAAGTTTTTTAAATCTTTTTAGGTAATAAAAAACCCAAAGTGTAAGGTTGTATAGGCTCTTTCTTTTTCAAAAAAAATGTAAACAAGTAAAGGATTACCTTTAAAAAAGAAAGAAAGAAAAGATATAAGATCCCATACAAGCTCAACAAACAAACAAAACAAACAAGATAAGATCCTTTGATGTGTAAAATGTATAGTGTAAAGAGTAGGTATTTCTAAATTAACCAAAATGACCTAAGTTTATTTTAGTAAGAATTGAATTGGAATCTAATAAATTGTAGTGAAGTTACCTAACATAATAATAACCTTCAGACTGTCATTACCTTTCATTCATCATTCTAACAGAGACAGACCCTCACACAAAAATACTCAATACCAATACCAAACCTATGAATTCCCCAAAATTTTAAAATTTAATAATATCTTTTACATGATAACGACCCACGGAACCCTTATTTAAATCTTTCAAAACATAAACGTTATCAGAAACTTTTTCTGTTATTTCACACTTTAAAAACTTAGGTGCAAGCTTCGCCGAAAAATAAGCAGGTGCATGAGATTGAACAAAACTTCTTCTCCATACAACATCACCCACATCAAAAGAAATGACTTTCCGACCCTTATTATAATAAGCGGCATTTCGCTTATACCCCTTTAGCAAATAAGCTTGAACTTTAACAAAAATATCACTAAGTGAATTAAGAGAAACTGCATAAGAGTTTCTATTTGAAACCTCTAGTTGAGATAAATTATCAACAGAGTTACTAAAATGATGTAAGGAAGCATCTAAAACAAGTTCCCTACCAAACATAAGAAAATTAGGTGTAAATTCAGTAGCAAGATTTACACTATTATTTAAAGCTAATTGAACATTGGGCAAAAAACTTGACCAAGTCCTATGATCATCTTTAACAAAACACGATATGCAAGTTTCGACTGTTTTATTATATCTCTCAACAGGATTATTTTGAGGTGTATACAATGTGTTATAAAATATTTTAGTTATATTAAAACCTTTCAAGAATTCTACAAAATGTTTTGAAGTAAATTGAGTTCCATTGTCACAAACTACTATTTTTGGACAACCAAATTTAAGAAATATTTCTTTTTCAAAATGTTTACAAATTACTCTAGTAGTTGCATTAATCATTGGAAAGAACCAGCAATATTTAGTAAAAACATCTACAACTGAAAGTATGTATTTATGACCAGAATAAGTTTTAGGTAAAATACCTATTATGTCTACTGAAAGCATAAGCATGGGGCGATCAACCTTTTTAGGATTAATCATCGTACCAAAAGGAGGAGAAGTAGTATGTTTGTAAGCTTTACAAGTATCACAAGACAAAATGTATTGGTGAACATCATTAAACATACCTTTCCAAAAATAATGTTGTTTTAATTTCTTTAAAGTTTTATGAATACCTAAATGACCTGAATTTACATCATCATGATTTGACCTAATAGTATCTAAGATATTCTCTTTAGGAATAACTATCTTCCAGTCTAAAAGACTATGAGGGTTAAATTTATTTTTACAATATTTATACAAAGTGCTATTTTCGACTCTAAAATTCTTATACTTTCTAGGAGATTTCTGACATTGAATAAATATTTTTCTATACCAAGGATCAATAATTTCATCATCAGGGGAGACTAAATTATCCTGAGTGGTTATAGCGGTGACTTCTATACGAGATAAAGCATCTGGAACTAAATGTAATGAACCTTTTTTATGAATAATATCAAAAGTAAATTGAGAAATTCTAGCAGCCCAACGAGCTAAGCGTCCACTAGGATTATTGAGACCTAGGAGCCATTTCAAACAAGCGTGGTCAGTAATAACAGTAAACTTCATTCCCTCAATATAAGGTCTAAAATGTTCTATGGAATCTAAAATAGCTAATAATTCACGTTCTGTGGTACTATAATTTCTTTCACATTTATTAAGCGATCTAGAATAAAAAGCAATGGGATGTTGATCACCATTATCATCTTCTTGACTCAAAACACTACCTATGCCCACAGAGCTGGCATCACAATGCAAAAAGAAAGGTTTTTCAAAATTAGGACATTGCAAAACAGGGGAAGTTATTAAAGAATGTTTTAATTCTTGAAATGCATTTTCAGCTTCGTCATTCCAAGTAAGTGACTTCTTAGAATTTTTACTACCTGCTGTCAATTTAGTTAAAGGAGAAGCAATATCAGCAAATTTACAAATGAATCTACGATAATAAGAACATAAACCAAGGAAACTGCGAAGTTGTTTTACCATCGTAAATTATTCTGCTATGTTTCAAATCAGGCAGTTTAGTAAGAGGAGGAAAGTTTTTTCGAATGTTTTCGTTAACAAGCGCATTCAAGGAATTGAACGAAGGCAAAGCTCGAGCTGTAAAATCCGAAGACGAATGTGCGATTCCAGATTCAAAAGGATTGCCAATATCGGTGGCATTAGCCATCTCGTGACCTTTCTCAACAACATTAGCATCAGCAGCAGTAGAAGCTTCGACCTCAACCGAATCCTGAGGCGGTGGAAACTGAACTTCCTTGTCCTCCATGACTAACGAGTAACAAGGCAAATAGCAATGAAAAGCAAGGACTAAACTTCAAAGAATTTCAAAATAAATCAAAGTTTGAAAAATAAAATTAAAGTTTGAGGTTATGTATGAAAATCAATGTGGTATTTCCATGAAAAATTGCTAAGTTATTTAACGTTAAAAAGTGCAATAATAACTCACAAAACGGCTTAAAATTAAATAAACTAGGTGCACAATAATGTACTTAATGTTTAAATTTAATTATTAACATAAAAAGTTAACTTAGATATGAATTATATCACTGTATGAGATTTAACAATAACACGGTCTACACTTAACAATTGTTGGTTTTGCTAAGGAAAAAACATGTTAAAAACACAAGAAAATAAACAAATTATCCAATGTAAAACTAAAACATTGTTTGCAAAATACAATATCAAACTAAGTTACAACATATGAGTCTAATTAAATTATTCAAAGTTTCTATACTAGATCAATTACAATGTAAAAACAATATGAAATACAATATGAATACTAAATATTGTAAACAATAGACTCATTAGTTAAAATATAAATGAATTTAGTGTGCAATACTGACTGTACTCACCGTACAAACCTGCTTCAGTCCCTGTTCTAGTGCGACAATTGTAATAAAAAAATTAAAGGGGTCTATTTTTATTTATCTAACTAACAAACTATGTGTGTGATTCTAAAGTTGAGAAGTTAGGGAGCTCAAAATTAAACAAAAATAACTAAAAAGGAATAAGATTCGGGCGCCAGAGCTCACTAGGTAATTTAAAACAAAGGGAATCCGGAATAGCTAAAAGGTAAAGGACAGGACTTCTAATCTAGGTCGGAGATACTGAAATTAAGCTGCAAATTCTTTAACAATAGCTCATTTATTTCTATCGCAGGCAGTATGGCGAACACAATATTAGAAAGCCCCTTTCTTTTGAAGGGCAAGTTGCTTTATAACTAAAGTTTATGTTTAAGTTGTCAGTATTGCACGTTTTTTTAAGTTGAATCTACTAAAAGAAATCCAAGAGACATACCACAAGCTTCGATAAATCTATTTATAATAAACCTGAAGGGTTGATTGGAGACTCGAGGGGAAACGCGTCAGCTCATCCATGATGAATTTAAGTTTCAAGGATGAAAATCCAAAATATAAGTAAGAACGCCTTTGGGGCTGAAAACGAAAACGATTTCCTTTGTTAGTGGAATTCACACGTCGAGCAAAGTGGCGACGATGAATCAAATCGGAAATTTAAGGACACATACCGTTCTTTTTGTAAACGAAGCATGCCAATCACTCGTGCTATGGGCACAATCAAACAGCGATGGCGTTAAAGGTGGATTTCCCAAAATATTACCGTTGCACGGCTGCTGACATCACTACCAAGTGGTTCCAAGCAGGGGTGGACCCTTAAAATATTCCAATCTAATGATTGGCACGGAATAGAATTTTATTCGTGCTTCATCTTAGTGACTTCGGTCGGAAAGTGAATGCTACATATCCCAAACCGGAAACGTCAAAATAATCTGACAGCCGGGGAAATAAAATCCAACTGTCAAACTGATGGTCTATGGTTTTATCGATTACTCTACTAAATCCTTGCCAATCTATCAAATATCTAAAGTGTGTCCACTGCATTACCGAAAACTTCGAAAAAGTGGCGAGAGAGGTCGACACTATGTAACGAGTAAAAATTACTCGTTACATTATATATGTTATATATATTTATTATATATATATATATGTTGTTTTTTTGTTGACAGATATCACAATTTCACTGTCTATGCAATGCCTGTTGGTTGCCATTTAAAAGAAACTCTTTCAACTTAGCAACAGTATAAGAGAAGATACTTAGACAGTGATGAGACACTGTATGGTGAAGCAATAACAAAAAATGGAATAGTCTGTTGATCCAGTCCATGTTCCAGAAATACAACTTCCCTCACTTCCTGCAAGCACAGATGAGAGGCGTGAAAAGGAATCATCTTTAGAATTCGTTTCAGTTCCAGAGCTTCATTCTCAACAATCTCAAACCCAACCAAAAGTTTTGTGCATTTTATGAGTGTAACAATGACACTAATTGTATACCTAGGTTAGGCAGCGGAAAAAACGAAAATAAAGCGGCCTACATACGACATGATCTGACGCCTGATTTGGTCAGATCAGGAGCAGAATCTGGTGGTATGGAGGTTTGTCACCTGATAAATGCTCATCAGGTGGTAATAAATGGTCTTACTAAGTTTAACAGCTCAGTAAAAGTTTCATTATTTAGTCTTAAATAACTGCGGTAATCATCATTGTCTAGTTGTCTCAATAAATTCACGTGACTTAATTGTTTACGCTTTAAAAGCCAATCTTTCACCCACATCCTTCTCTTTTTTCTTTTAACTTTGACGTCAACACATAAAGCAATAACTAGCGCAACTTTTTGTCGTTTCGATAAAAAAGGAGGCATTATGGCTGCACACCTACCTAGTAGAACGCACGAGAGCAAATTGCAAATCAGGCCTCGTGTGGACGCGATACCTGATTTTACGGATGATTTGGTCAGGCTAGCTAATCATGTCGTGTGTAGGGCGTTTAAAACTAAACTTAGAAAATGCGAAAATAAAATCAAGACATAATATCTCAAGATGTCAGTATTATGTGTACCTACATTTACATTTATAGCAAATGGTATTAATGTGCGAGAAGGCATTATAGAGTATTGCTGCAAATGCACTGTAGGCCGTCGCACTGTGGCTCTAGCGGTATTTTTAGATGACGTGATTGTGCGAGAACATTTAATAAATAATAATAAATCAAATCCTATATATTTTATTTTATTTCCTTGTCTTCGCCAAAAACATGTAGGAAGGCAGCTCTTTTCGTTATCTATTTATGTTTATGTCGTGATGGCCCAGAGGTTAACACCTCACCTCTCATGCACGAGGCTGAGTTCAAATCCGAGCAAGTACCGATGTGTGTTTTCAATGTATACCGTCTTGACCAAACGTGGTGATTAATGCTCATGCCTTCTCTTATGAGAAGAGGTCTGCCCAGCAGTGTGACAGTAATAGGCTGGTATTATTATTTACTCTTTCACCTTGTCTGTATGACTTATAGTTCGTTGGCTAAAAGCAACGTCTGTCACGCCGATTGTTGTAATCTGGTCCACTTTGACGACAGATTTTGACCGATACTTCAATAAACTATACGTAAATTGCTTTATTTGCACAAAGTGTAGTGTAGAAAACAAGGATGGCATAACATCACATATGAAATGACATAGCATCGGCGGGATATTACGATTGATAATGCTATTACATTGAAGAAGAAATTATTTCTGAGTGATTGTAACTTGTAACTCTCTCAGGGACTAAGAAATAATTTGATTTTAATTGGTATCGTATAGTTCTGAGGTTTCAAGAGCTGTCAACCTTTATCTGACAGCTGTTTAACCTCAAAAACTTATTTACATAATAGCATTTTTCCCTGGCCTCTAAATAAAAAGATGATAAGATATTGTGTTATTACTACTAGTTGTGAGTAGACGCGACCTGTAAAAAGAATCAAGTGACAGGTCAATCAATGTATGGAAAGTGGGCATGATTCTTTCTTGCTTCTACACCAAGCTGTGCACTGTCTGTCAGTGAAATATATAGTTACTATTAAGTACTCAAGTAGTAATTGTTTACGACTTCCACGCGAACGAAGTCGCGGGCAGAAGCTAGTTAATTCTAAAACCCTTAGTTTCTCGTGACGTCATCCCGGTTCCGGCATCCGGTGTCCGCTGGCCCGTTAACATAACGTGCGTCTTATGTTACCCCGTTGTCCCCTGACCTGTCTTGTCTCCCGTTTTATTAGTTTGTCCTCTCTGAGGTAGCCATGAAGTGGGATTTAAAGAACACGACACGGGAACGATGCGATTAGCTTTTTATTTCTAAAGGATTGTTGACTTGTTTGTGGGTTTCTTTTTAAACTTTACTTACAATATAGTTTGATAACTCTGTCTGTTACGCTTTCACGATGAAAATGCTGAACCGATTTTGATGTAATTTGGTATGAAGATGGCTTGAAGTAGCGGGAAGTTCCCCGGGGAAGGACATAGGCTACTTTTTATTTCGCGACTTTGTCCGCAACCGCGATAACCGACATTCATTCGGACGAAGTCGCGGGCAAAAGCTAGTTATTTACAAATTAGTATTTTAGTGTTCATTTACATGAGCGACTGTATTCCTCTGATTTCTCATTGTCACATACTATATAGTTTTGGCGAAAAGCTAAAGAAAGCTTTAATAAACGGAATTGAGAACTAGACTGGACTGTCAGCCTTTCTGTTTCCAGATAAATATAATCTGGGTATCGCATGAAACGAGTGAACTGGTTCCTCGTAGGCAAGCGTGTTGCACCATAGACCGCATCATTGCTTAAGATCAGGTGAGTTGCGGCCAAACGCAAGCTAGTCAGCAAAGCAGACATAAAAATAGTTACCTAAAAATAAATTTGACTAATAAATCGTACGGTATAAATATTTGATAAGTGAACATCTGACACCGGTCCCTCGGCTGGTCCCTCGCTGCACATTATAAACGGCGCACACAGGAGTATTTTCATGTAAAGTCCGGTCAAAAGTCGAAATATCGAAGTTAAATAAAAACCTATTATAGTTTGCAGCTTAATAACCGGTCCATCGAATAAGAAACACATTTGTAACTCAAGTAGTCACCTCACCCCGTACGAGCAGTCGAAACCCAGTCGTTGTTTCAACCGCAATTCTTTGTTCTCGGCGTTTGTTTTTTCACTGATTTGGAGTCTGAACTGTACTTTGGTGTGACACATTGTAGATAGAAAACATTGTGAATGTAGAAGTACATGATACGTTGATTATTTTAACATAACAATTAGTTATTTAATGTTTTATTTAAGTGTTTAAAAAAATCCGAAAGATAAACCGAAAAAAATTGCATAAAATATTTATTGAATCGTCTTTTTGTTTATTGGTCAAGGCTTGTCAAGACCTAATTTTCGATTGACGTGATGTCTAAGACATGAATTAGTAATAACAATAAAAATTTGCGTCGCCAACGCGCGCCATTTTTATTTTAGGTTATTTAAAGATATTAACGTAAAATGTGGTTATGTTGTTTTATTTTTCTATATTTCAGATAATGTAGTTCAGTAAACTGTTAATTTTACCAGAAGAGACCATACATTTTACCAGAGACATCATGGGTATAAAGAGAGATAGAAGACTATAAAGGACAGAAACTTAGTTTTTGGTAACTTAATTCGTTGAATTAACCCAATACCCAATGATAAAAAAGTATTTTGGATCGTACTTTTGTAATGTCTTTTCATTGTCATAAAAGATTATATTATATATATATATATTATTATTTTTTTTTTTTTTTTTAATATGTGGGGACATTTTCACACACGGCCATCTGACCCCAAACTAGGGAGACCCTGTACTATGGGTGTCAGACAGCTGATATACATACACAAATACATTTTTTTTTTGTAAATACATACATATATAGATAAACAACACCCAGACACAAGGCAAACACAAGTGCTCATCACACAAATGTTTACCATGGGCGGGAATCGAACCCGCAACACGCTGCGCAGCAGTCGATCGCTCAGCCACTGCGCCAACCGTGTCGTATCGCATTTCCATGTTTTATTATTACATAAGCCATGAAATAATTTTGACCGGACTTTACATCACAATACTCCTAGGTGCGGCGGTGGGGAACTGGAGACATATTATAAGACCAATGTATTTCCTGGAGCACTAAGCTATTGTTAGCACTAAGTACTGAGCTTAGGATACAAGAGCCCTTTTCTATCTATAGATGGACAGAACGAATAGTTTGATGCATCTTTTTACTGCGTTGTCCATGTAAGAAAGACAATTTATAATTGAGTAATTACTCAGCATTTTCTTTTCATTATTAGCCGTGTGGTGCCGACCGCGAATAGCACCACCCCATTTCTACCCGTGGTTGTCGTAGAAGGCGACAGAGGATAGGCAGTAGCGACCTTATAAGTATCGTAACACCTATTGCGATCTATATCACATAAAAATAAAAATAAATTATAGACTGTGCACTGAACAATGAAATCAGTGTCAACGAATGTTTGAAACTTTTGTGCAGAGTGAATGATTATAATTGTCTAGCTGATTATACTTTATACTCTAACCAATAAAGTAGTTTTGGGTTTGAATTTTGTACTTAATTGTATTCCTGTCTTAGAACGAATCTGTCGTAAACCTAATCTGTCCTAAACATAATCTGTCCTTAACCGAACAAAGGCAAAATGCATCGGCCAATCATGGTGATTACGGCTGAACCCCCCTTGGGGAGACCTATGGCCAGCAGTGGGCGTCTAAAGGTTGCACGACGACTTGACGATGATGATTGATGACTTTGACTAGCACTTTGCTCTCACCTTATTTCGCATGAATATGTCTATGCTACTATAATAATATTATTGTATACCGATAATGTAATTTTCTATTGTAGAAAGAATTTTTGAAAATTGATAATTATATTTTGTGTATATAAATTATACAAACAAGTATACAAAAAAGTCAAATCTTTTTCGTTATAACATTAGATGGGTTGATGGTAGATTAAAGAGTTGACGGAGTGAAAGCCGCGTTACAAAACTATAGGTTGTCAAACCAGTCGAAGACAGCTAGTTTGGCATCAAAGTGATCAAAATGTCACCGTTTGTGCCCTACATTAAAGAAGTTCTAGTATGGTGCTGATCTACGCGTCATGTTCGTGAATAGGCGCTGTCAGTTGAATTTGGTCATCTCTTAATAGCCATAGCTTTTATCTTGTTTTTTTTATATGTTTTGTATTATATTTTTTGTATTGCTCTTGACCTACACTGTTAAAAACTTAATTTAAGAGTGTCCGTGGAGTTTTTTGTTCTTTCTTCTATATAGAGACCTGGTGTTGATTATAACATTGAGTTCGAAAACAATTAGAAAATATTGAAACAAAACCGTCAAACAAAAAAAGCACAGGATCGCTTGATAGGTTTGTTTGCTAAGCCTTACATAACGCACCATCCAGGCTCCCGGTTTCTAATATCAGGGTAGGTATGTGACCTCCTTTTGTCCGTTATAAATGACACTAGATGTACGTAATGTGTTTTCGTGAGGGCCCAGCTCGGCGTCGGATTATATTTGATGTGGCATCTGTTTCCTCTTATGATAAGCCTATTAATAATGAAAATGAACCAATTATATCAGAATTTATGTTTAAGGACTTGAAGGTTCTGGTTTAAAGTAAATGGGTTGTTATTGTACTTTGGGTTGATCTGTGATTATCTATTAAGTACCTTGTCGGCACGGTTGGCGCCACGGGCGCAGTGACTGAGTGATTGGCTACTGCGCTGCGTGGGTTCGATCCCCGCACGGAACAAATATTAGTATGACCTACAGATAGTTGTTCCGGGTTTGACTGTTTGTGTATGTGAGTTTATATGTTTGCACCCACGATAAAGAGAAATTCCTAGTCTAGGAAACGTTTATATAAAACATAACCCTCCTTCTGGCGCAGTCGGGTAAAAAAATATACCTTTTATTTGCGACTTCCTCCGCGTCAAAGATGATACCTATATTTACGGAAACTCAAAAACGGGATAGAAAATATTTAGCTAAATCAATATAGTATATATTTTTTAACCGACTTCAAAAAGGAGGAGATTCTAAATTCGATTGGCTTATTTTTTATTTTTATGTATGTAAGTACTTACATCGATTACTCTGAGATGTATGATCCGATTTACGTGATTCTTCTTTAGTTTGATGCGGAATAGTTGCCATTTGGTTCCATAAAATTTTAACATAGTTTGGCCCAGGAGTTTTCATTTTATGAACATTTTTTTTATTTTTTATATAAATTTATTTTTATGTTTGACCACGCATAACTTTTTTCAGTGTAGTTCGATTTCGATGATTCTTTTTTTAATTGATAGTGTATACCTCAAATTTGGTTCCATATAAATTTCAAGAAAATATTTCACCCCTTAGGGTTGAAAATTAAGTTTCGTAATTAATTTTAGTGATGAGAGAAGTATGCACTAAAAAGCGAAAAAAAAATATTTTTACTAAAAAGACAACCGCCTTCAAAAAGTAAAAAATAACTTTCAATTCGCAAGTCGGTAGTAATACAAAACAACAAGCTAAACGAAAGCCGCCGACTTGCGAATTGAAAGTTATTTTTTACTTTTTTAAGGCGGTTGTCTTTTTAGTGAAAATATTTTTTTTATTAAGTACAAACGAAAAACTGTAACATGCTGCAGAAGACATATCTCTTAATATGAGGCATAGTATGTGTGGTTTTGGCTAATTCCAATGTGAAGGAGTAACAAACATTGATTCATATTACTCACAAACATTCATGCTTACGAGTAGTACTCTAAGGAGCGACGCATAGTTGTTGTTGTTTTGAAATAAGACATTTGAAAAATTGCGTTAGTATTTCGTAGAAGTTGATGAATAAATATTTTAAGAGGAACAAACCAATTTAGACTCTGTATCGTTAATTTTAAAACATAATGTTGTTGGTGCAATGCGGTTTTATTGTAAATAAATAGTGCAACTTGGAGCCTGCCCCAAGAGTATTCTAGTTAACCTATTCAATATATATATGTCGGATCGTCAGGTGCAATCGAGGAGGAGTGCCGAGCGGTATAGTACATCGTCAGGACTATAGGCGTTCCCATTATCCCATTATCGATAAACAAGACCTGTAAAAACAATTACACACTATTAGTAAAGAAAACACAATACAAATAGTAATCAGTAACAAGAATAAAGTAAGTTCAAGGTACAGCAACAATACAGTTAATCGAACAGACCATTAAGGTCCCACAGTTCGTACAGTGGCGAAGCCACCCAATGATAAACGAACAAACCCTTAAGGTTTACAGTTCGTACAGCAGCCTAAGCCACCCAATGATAAACGAACAAACCCGTAAGGTTTATAGTTCGTACCGCAGCCTAAGCCACCCAATGATTAGAATGTTGTCTTGATTAGAATGTTGATTACCAGGTTCCACAGGAGAGGGGATAACACCCCTCCTTGGGGGCAGCCTCTGGCAATCATGGCTACTTGCTGCTCTTCCTCAAGCCGAACTACCCGTTTACTTAGCATATTAGTAATCCAGTCAATTAGTACCTGTTCTACGCCGTGTTTGGATAGGGCGGCGCTAATGCTGGAGAAGCTAGTTTTGTCGAAGGCCCCTTCGATGTCTATAAATGTGCCCAAGCAAGAACCCTTTTGGTGGATGTCCTCCTCAATCCTTCTGACCACCATATGTAGGGCAGATTCTGTTGACTTACCTGAGCTGTAAGCGTGTTGATTACCGTGTAAGGGTAAGTTTCTTAAAGGCCCGTCCGTCAGCTCCCTTTCGCATAGTCTTTCCAAGGTCTTCAGCAAGAACGAGGTCAGACTGATCGGTCGGTGGGATTTGGCGTTTGTGTAGTCACTCTTACCTGGTTTAGGGATGAATATGACCTTCACTTCCCTCCATCCTATAGGAACATATCTGAAGGCCAGACACGCTCTCATTAAAGGCAGCAGTCTATCGGTGACCAATGCACCACCCCACTGAAGTAGGGCGGGAAAAACTCCGTCTGGACCGGCTGCCTTGAAGGGATGGAAGGACTGAATGGCCCATTGGAGCTTCTCCAAGGTGATCATTCTGTGTGCGTAGATCCAGTCATTACCTGATGGTGTGTAGGTCGCATCAGACCAGTCTACTGTCTGTGTGAAGACACATCCGGGAAAGTGAGTTTCTATAAGAACCCGTCTCGCTTCGTCTGGCGATGTTGTGAGTGTGTTGTCGGGTTTGCGGAGAGTGGCTACCCCAGGTGTATTCTGCTGTGCCAGTATCTTCCTTACCCTGTTTGCTTGTTGGCAAGATTCAATGTTTCCACAGAATTTGCGCCAACCCGTGGTTCTCCTGAATCTGATGCATTTCTTGTAGCTGGATTTGGCCGCGTGGTACGCGTCCCAGTCATCGTCAGCACAAGTGTTCATAGCTCTGTTCAAGGCTTTTCTTACCTTACTGCGCTTACGCTCCAGCTCGGCACCCCACCAGGGTTGTTTCCCTGGCGTCTTGGGCGCGGTGGTCATTGGGCATGCAGCTTGGTAGCATTCTATAATAATAATATAATAATATGTGGGGACATTTTCACACACGGCCATCTGACCCCAAACTAGGGAGACCCTGTACTATGGGTGTCAGACAGCTGATATACATACACAAATACATTTTTTTTTTGTAAATACATACATATATAGATAAACAACACCCAGACACAAGGCAAACACAAGTGCTCATCACACAAATGTTTACCCTGGGCGGGAATCGAACCCGCAACACGCTGCGCAGCAGTCGATCGCTCAGCCACAGCGCCAACCGTGTCGTTAAATTTTTTTCTATCATTGTTTCAGTTACATGTCTTACCTGTGCATCGATCAATGTCGTGCACTCTAAAGGCTTTCATAGTATAATGTCTTACGGTATTTTATTGTGGGGACGAGCTGCAGACATCGATTCTATTTTTATTCTGCAGAAAAGAGCCATCAGAGCCATTTACAATCTGCGTATGCGCGATTCTCTAAGGGAACTGTTTAAGGAAATTAACATAATGACGGTTCCTTGTCAATACATCTATGAAAACATCATGTACGCTAGAAAAAATCTGCATCTTTTTGATAAAAGAGGTGACAGACATAATTATAATACTAGAAATAGGGACCAACTAGTTCAACCAGGTTTCAGACTGGCTAAAGTAGATTCGTCTTTCATGGGGTACTGTTTAAAGTGTTACAATAAAATACCTCCCCACATTGTTCAACTAAATGAGACAAAATTTAAGTCTTGTATTAAACGCACACTATGCAACCGAGCATATTATAAATTGAGTGATTACATCACTGATAAAAATGCTTGGCTGGATGCTGGTCTAGCTCCACAGCCATAAGGGTTCATAGATTAATTGATTAGCATTTGTAACAATTTTTGGAGCTGCTGAAGATGTAGATCTAAATTATCTTTGCATTGTATAAACTCAATGTGTTAGTATTATATAATTTTTCGTAGCACATACATGTGAGCACTATGTTCTTTAAAGCTACCATTTACGAGGTATACCTCTCATTGACTTGAATATGCCCTGGCGGTTGGGAGAGTCATGCTCACTTGAATGTCTCGCTGCCGGTGGCGCATGTGTTGGATCATTCGGTTCCCTTCAAAATGATTGAGCTAAATGGTGCCGATCCGTGCGTCATGTTCGTGAACGGACGCCGTCGGTTGGGACTGGTCATCTCTTAGCTGCCTCGGTTATTTTAAATTTTGGTTTGAATTGTTATTATAACTATATTTGTCTCTAGACCTCTTTTAACATGCAAGACGTGTTACATTGTTCTCACATTGTACCCTTAGATTCAACATGAATGATGTAACCTAAATTTGTAAAATTTATCTGATTTTAAAAGAGTGTTCATGGAGTTTCTTGCTCGTTCTTCTCCATAGAAACCTACTGTTTGGAATGAGCAACTAGCTTCAACTTTCTGACTGACTGACTCTGACAATTCAAAAGTACCTGTAAATGGTTTAATTGAAATAAATGATTTTGAGTTTTGAGTTTTTGAGTTGGTCTGGCCGTGGCGAAAACCGCGGCTAAGACCAAAACTAAGTCCCTTAAACAAAAGGCAACGGCGCTGATTGGGACCAGTACCGGCCTTTCAAAACAGGCAAAGGCTGCGTCGCCGGGTAAAACTGGTGGCAGCCCTAGCCACTGCACACAAGTCCCGGCATCGGGTAAATCCGGCACCGGGGTTACACCTACACACCCTCCCCCCACAGGGGCTCTTCAAGCCCCGATCGATGTCCCTGACCAACCAGGGACGACTTGCACCGCCGACGTCTTCGCAAGCGGCACAACGCAACGCAAGGGCAAGGGTAAAAACACTCAACAGACCCGACGCCCTCGGACAGACCCTTCAGGTCCACCAGCTCATTCGGAGCAGGGTTAAAGGGGGGCGGGACAAACAAAGAGGGAGCGGCGCCTGGCTCGATTTTTAGCTTTGAAAGCAGGCAAGGCCTCCTCTTCTAAACAAGTTAGCTTCACAGCTGGCAAACAGGCTCAGGCCGGCGCTAGCCAACCAATTCCGAGCCAACCTCCTGTCAGTGAAGCCAGCTCAGTCCGGCAGCGGAAGAAACACAGCGACCCGGCTGAAAGGATCAGGCCGTAGCCAAGCGAGCTCTCAACGAGACGATTTCGCCTCGTGGAGAGCATAAGCGGCCGCGGCTTGATCAATCCAAACGGGCCGCCAACAAAAGCTACGCCTAAGCTGCTAGCACTCCCCTGAACGTCGCGATGACTTGCAACCGAACGGGGATCATCAGCAAGGAGACGTCGGACCAGGTGCTCGCTGCCATCCAGAGGCAAGATCATAAGCGAGGCCTGTTCCCCCAAACAAGACTCACCAGGACCGACTTTCAACGCAAAG
Organism: Charanyca ferruginea; assembly: GCA_947361185.1. Lineage (NCBI taxonomy): Eukaryota > Metazoa > Arthropoda > Insecta > Lepidoptera > Noctuidae > Charanyca > Charanyca ferruginea. The sequence continues at coordinate 13,923,244 of OX376056.1, read as the reverse complement.
CCGCTGTTCGCTGAAGGAGTCCTAAAACTCTGGTGTGGCATTGACCACACACTCAACTGGCTTAAACGCACTGTTTCCGGTCTGGCTTTATGGGGTATGGACACACCAAACAAGAGGGGTAAGGCCTTAGTGGACTATTTATTCACAACCAACCTGTCCCTACTTAACACAGGCTCTGAACCGACCTTTGTCACTAGACGGAGTCGCACAATCATAGACCTAACATTAGCATCAGATGGTGCAGCGGAAATCATCACCGGATGTCAGGTCTCTAAGGAGGCCTCCTGCTCCGATTATAGGTGGATCCGCTTTGACATTCAGGTCTGTATATCACCGACGTCACCGCGACGTAATCCGCGTAACACGAACAGAGCGGCCTACACACACAACCTTGCAAACAAGCTAACACCGATAGCTAACTCGCTGCCTTTATAGTGCACGACATTGACTGATGCACAGGTAAGACATGTAACTGAAACAATGATAGAATGCTACCAAGCTGCATGCCCAATGACCACCGCGCCCAGGACGCCAGGGAAACAACCCTGGTGGGGTGCCGAGCTGGAGCGTAAGCGCAGTAAGGTAAGAAAAGCCTTAAACAGAGCTATGAACACTTGTGCTGACGATGACTGGGACGCGTACCACGCGGCCAAATCCAGCTACAAGAAATGCATCAGATTCAGGAGAACCACGGGTTGGCGCAAATCCTGTGGAAACATTAAAGGTAATTTTTTCCATAAACAGAGTGTGAGCCACCTTGTCAAAGGTCTTCTGAAAATCCGTGTAAACAGCGTCAACCTGTACCCGGCGGTCCATATTTTCAAAGAGATAGTTCACAAAAGTCATGAGGTTAGTGGTGGTAGAGCGACGTTTGACAATACCATGTTCAGGTATGATAAGATGACGGATATGAGGATATAGCGCACTGTGAACCAGTCGTTCAAAAACCTTCGACAAGGTGGATAGAATAGAAATGGGCCGGTAATTCTCGACATTACTCTTATCGCCAGTTTCGCTCGTTTCCAAACAGTAGGAAAGACCCCTTCCTTCAAACATTTATTAAAAATTATATGTAATGCGGAAGACAATTGATCAGATGTTCTTATTAAGAAAGAAAGTGGTATGCCATCTGGTCCAGCTCCTTTAGAAGAATCCAGCGAGTTCAATGCTGTACGTATTGATTCCTTTGGCAAGTAAATGTCAGAGATACATGGCGAATTATTTTTATAGCAATAGGGTATTACACCCATTTTTGGAAAGTGTCTCAATGAAATTCTGTAGTGCTAATATGCCACCAAAAAAAACACAACATTTTTATTCAATCGATAAGTGCCATAAAAATACATCTAAATTTTAAATTTTCAAATTTCGCGCGTAGTTTGACGAAAACGCCTCTTACTGGACGCCATATTGCTCAGCGTTAATGACGTCAGTTCGTTTTGTATCAAATGAGCTTATATTAAATATGATATTTGTATAACATTTAAAAATAATTAAAAGCATATTTTGTAGTAAGTGTAATAATGAAAAAATTACGTTGGTTACGAAAATAATAAAAGTACAAAGCCTATATTACGCCAATCGGTTGACTGACAGTTGACAATTTTTTGTTTACACAGCCTTATGGCGTAATATCATGGCCGCTACTATTTCACGGTGTTTTAGAACAGATTAAAAATACTAAAAACTTTGAATTGGATTTAAAAATTTGTTTTGTTATTTTATGAACTAAAACTTACATTTTCCGACTGCTTTATGCCTAAACTGTCTCAATAACATATTTATAGATTTTTTCTCGTTTGGAGTAAAATACCCTATTAGACGATTGCCTTTGACCAAAAAAGTACGTCGAAAATAAATTGCTTATTTCCTTGGGGTCATCAGAAGAAGCATTTTTGTAAAACAAATTAGCAGGGTACTTAGCTTTGCCTTTCTTGGAAGAGACATACGACCAAAAATACTTAACCGATTTAGGAATACTGTCTTCGACTGATGTCACATATCTCATAAAACATTTAGCGGTCTCACTATGGAACAATTTGCGATAATTTGAAAAATGCACATAATCAGAGTGATTACCATAATTCTTCCACTTAATCCAAGCATGTTCTTTGGATTTAAATATTTTTATTAGAGAGGGTGTAAACCAGATCGGAAATTTTGTGGTTTTGGTATAAGATAATGGAATATGTGACCTGATAACTCTATATATAATTTCATAATAAAAATCAACAGCCATCTCAGAAGAATAACGAGAGAGTGACTCTTCCCAATCTGCATTGCCCAAGTCATGTTTAATGCAATCGTAGTTTGCTTTGAAAAAGTTATACCTGCGAACCGGATGGCATTTCATTGGTTTGAAATGCACATCTAAGTGAGTTAAAATAGAAAAAGGAGGGTGGAGGCTATCGTGAGTTAATAAGATATTGCAAGGCACCATTTGAGGGTTCGCGTTAGAGATTACCAAGTCCAGTACACGACCTGTACTATTTTTTGTGTAGTGAAATTGTAAACCATTTATTATATTTATAAAATTAAGTAATATACGTCCCGTAGAGTCGATGTGACGCGCAGTGGCATGGTTGCCTTGCTGCACCCAGTCAATATCAGGTAAGTTATAGTCACAAAAAAAATGATACGTATTGCAATTGGGATTATTAGCTAAGTCTTGCAGCATGTCTAAGTATTGCTCATATACTTCAGCACTAACTGTACGTAAAGTTTAACGTGTGCGTGTGTGCCATAAAGGTTATAATAAAAGTCATAGTATTTATTTCAATTAAACCTAATAGCACTTTTCAATTGTCAAAGAATCGGTTAGTTAGTCAGAAAGTTGAAGCTAGTGGATTTCTTCAAAACGTAGGTAGGTCCTTATGGAGAAAAACGAGCAAAGAAACACCACGGACACTTTTTTAAATCGACTGGTAACATTATTCTTGTGTTGTCTTACCATGTATCATGGTATCATCATGGTATCATGTTACCCAGCAACTAGGTTGTAAAGGTCAGATAGGTAGTCACTCCATGGAGTGACTACCTATCCAGTTAGACTGGAAGTCGACCCCAACATAATTGGGAAAACACAAGGTAGATGATGAAGCTTCTTGGTGCGTACTTTTCCCATCATTGCATGGAGCAAACCTTCTGTATCGTATCTATTCAGTGGTGAAGGGTCTCGGATATTACGTATCCGAATAGTGCGTGGTCATTCGTACCCGCAGTGTTATTACACGGGTTATTAAGTTATCTTGCTTCTGCTTACATGTGTTGGTAATTTTGGTGATTTATTTCTGGATAGCGGAGCAATATTGTGTGGGGATGTAGATAATAATGGTAGGGTTGAGTAAGTTACTGATTTTGTTAACATGGAAGTTATAATTTCGTTATTGTGTCGCAACAATAGAATTAGGTTTTATATTCTGTTGAAATATAGGTTTTTGGCACCTTTGAAGTATTGTTATGTAGTTTAAAGACTAAAAAAATAAGAATGTAAAAATAATGTTTCTTATATTTAACTGTTATCTACAAATCGATCTAGTTTCACAAACTTTTCATTTTCATTAATAAAAATAATGCTTCTTAAAATTATAATTGTATACATGTTTTTAAACTTACTTACCTCTAAAATTCCTTTTTTATTATTTTACACTAATACCAAAAAGGGTTACTGTAAATTGATCCCTTTTCTCTAAAAGCCGATATTAAACAAAAAGGAAAGTTTATCGTTAATTTGTAGAACAACTGTGGGGAAAAAAATCTCTAAAAACTCAAATTCATATTTTCATCCATATTCAGTTCACTGATAAGTGATTTTTGTTCTGCTGACATGGAACTTCTTAAACTTGCCACACACGTCTTGCTTCTCCTCAAAGGTGGTCTGCCTCGTATCCTGCCTTCATACTTGTGTCTCTTGTGGTTCACAGGACTCTCTGAGTCTGAGAGCTCGTCGCATTTGCGTTTAGATGATGATGAGGAGTTGAAAGAAAATGATCTGTGTGGAGTTGTTGATGCTGAAAAGACAATGAAATAGATTTTGAAGTTGAAAGTGAGATAAACGAAAAATGACGAAACGAAACGAGTGAAAAATCAAAATCTTATAATAGGATACAATTAACAACATCAATCATTTTGAGAATTACAACGCAACAGTTACAGTCAAATTAATAAATTGTTAAGCGACTGGCGACAAAATTACATGATTAAACCGCCACCATTAATCTAAAAGTCAAGGAACAAAAAATGTAAGCAACAATTTCCGAAGCAGAAGAGCGGAAAGTAATAAATTTAAAAGAAAAAAAGATTTGAGAACGCAAGAAAAAAAATGATAAAGCGCCTCCTCGCGATATGATTGAAGCGGGCCTTCTCATGAATAGAAAAATGCAATATTGCCTGCCACTTGACACGGAACGGAATTACGGGCCGTTGCAAAATTTACGATTTGAATTCTCTCCGCCGGTATTTTTTTTCCTAGAAATATCTTTCTGACGTCTCATAAAGTTTTTGGACGATATCCAGTTGCGTTCGGTTTGGGAGCGGGTAATAAAATTGGGGTTGGGAATATATTTTTCAGGGAATATACGTTTCTATTCAAGAATGAGAGGCTGGATGAGCAAGACAAAAGATCATTCCTAAACAGGAGTAAATTAAGTCAGTTATCAGTCTAATAGTCTGACCTGCTTGCAGAGAGTTATCTTACCAACTCCGAGCTAGTGGCTAATACTATATTAATATGTGTAATTTAACCCTGTGTTAAGAATTAACTTTGGCGCAGTGCAGTGCGCAGGCGCATTAATGAATTAGCTAAAAAATATACTTCAGGTAAAAACACCTTGGGGATGGGTAGGGCGTTTTTCTGAGTACACCTACTGCGATCGCGAACATGCATCGGCCCATTATTTATTCGTTACAAACCTAAAAAATTACAAATGTGTCCTATATAAAATATTAGTGTAGATTGACATTAGTAAAAGTGTAAATATTTGTAACCTTTCCACAATTCCAACCATGTCATCTAGGTAGGTGTTTTACAAGTATCAGTTTGATTGCTTGACATTTTTATCTACAAAAAGACAGGCAGCTTATATCCATCTTTTATATCCGAGTAAGAATGAAAATAGACGAGGAATTTAGAAGCAAATGCCGAACAATTCGTTATTGTTGCTTTATTCTGACAAAGGCTTGTTACTTCGAAGGGAAGTTTATTTCCGGATACTAATAATAAAGGAAATGACAGCAATATTATTGTTACAGGCGAAAAGGTAAAAAATAAACGAACTGTTAGAAAATGCCAAAGGGACATGGACGTGTTTTGATTAGGTAATCCAAAAATAGAAAACTTCATGAAAATAAATTAAAGCTTTTGATAGAAGACTATTTCGGGTAACTAGTAAAATGTCTATTTTTATAGATTCGTTTAGTTTCGAATGTAAAAATAGTTTACGTACTAATACACTGAGATCCCAGATCTGAGAGGCATAACTAGCTATTTTGAGAATAAATGATAATTATGTAGTACCTAAAGAAGGTTTGAGTCCTTGCAAGATTTAGTACCTACTAGCTTGCTTTTCAGGTTTCGGGTAAAAGGTACCTACCTTAATAACGCTGAAGTTATGTATGTTAATTTGGAACAACACTATTACAAGTACCTAATTATCATCGCTTAATTTAGCAAATACACACACCCTCTGAACGACATATTCCTTCATCTATTCTCAAAAATGTCAGCCTTGCTGGTAAGGCTGAAATTTTCTGTCTGCCGATTCCGGGATCTTTATGTTTTATGTACTTAGTACTTAGTTGTGCATTACAAACGGAAATCTAATGAAAAGCGTATGAAGAAGAAATATCAAAATAAATCCGTAACTATTACAAATGCAAAAGTAACACTGTCTGCCTGTTTGGTTATCCAATTTTAATGAAATTTGGTATGAAGATAGCTTGAACCTTGAGGGAAGGAAATAAGTAGGCTAATTTTTCGTCTGCATCCGAGATAACTGATATTCACGCGGACGAAGTCGCGGACAAAAGCTAGTAAACAATAAAATTGAAGCAGAATTTCATCATTTGAATTAGAACTTTTAAATGCCAGATTAAAATGCCTCACTTTAAACCCTCGTACTGTCCCAAAATTCTTCAACACCGCTTCAAGCCGTTAACCACTTTATCATTCTTTAATGTAACTTATAACTCATAAAACAAGGTCTATTTTCCAATAAACATTTTAAGTCAAGAAGTTTTGATCACGAAACATGATGAGGTTGTCAATATTTGCTCGCAGTGTTTGCCGTTCGCAGCGAGGGTGAGCTAATACGTTGATTTTAGAACGTAATTATTGGAAAATTTCAAGCAATATGAAAATTGATGGAAAATTGGATCTGGGTTTTACCAAGATAGTCTGAGGTTTGAAAATCTAGTGGAGATAGATTTTGAGGCTGCATTTTCTGATTAAGAAAATTCAAATCATAAAAGTCTCCAAGTTTGCCTAGGATAAACCGGTTCACTCGTCTTGAAAATACGCAGATTATAATTATCAGAAAGCTCAGGCAGTGAATTATATAACAAGCAAAGTATCTGCTTCTATTAGAATATGTACTGATAGGAACGTTAATAATTAAAGACGCTTTACTTCCAATTTATTGATTTCTACTCCCTCTAATACTTATGGAAATAACAGCATTTACCTTACGCCTTAAAATCACAGTGAAAATTAATACACACCAATAAAAATTAGGACAACCCATTGCGATTTGCTACATAAACAAGTAAAGACCCCATTAATAGAAAGGAAACCAATAAACGTACTCACCGACATTAGCGGTCTGCTCACCCCAAAACACATTTTTCACGGCTTTCGCCACGCTCGACCAGATGTTCTCTTTAATCGATTCCAGATTCTTATCGATTACACTCGATTTCTCATCTGCCTTGCCTTCACATTCCTCCACAAGCCTCTTGACGCTAACTTTCGTTTTCGTTATAACAAACTTGAACTGAATCTCCGTTTCTTCTTCCGTGTTCATTAAAACTGATGAAAGACAGTTTCGTAGCGTCCCCGCTATGTTCGTTGTTAATGCTGATATTGCGTTCATGCCTACTTCTGGGGTATCGATACACGTTTTGAATAATTCATTCGATTCTTTTGAGTACTCCGATTCGATTTGAGGACTGTCTTCTTTAAAGTTTATGGCTCGTGCGGGCATGGTCGAGGGCTCTCCGACAGGCGGAGTATTTTCTTGATTGCTAACTGTTTTCTCCCTTGTTTTGGGTGTCCTTGCCATGATTATGCCTTGGTTCTCGAAACGGTTGATTAACGCTTGAAAACGAGGGTTGTAACAGAATCTTGGCTTCTGCGGCCCGGGGGTTAACATTCTCTTTGGTTTTCTGAATACTGAAAAAAATATAAAACATAAAATTGACTTGTATAAAAAACGTAACAACCAAAAGGTTGTTAAGTTTTTTGTAGCTGCCCGCTGCTGTAAGTCTTCCGTGTTCTAATAAACATAAAAATAATATGAAGTAAAAAATAAAAAGGCGAATTCTCAAAAAAATAAATATTTCAAAGTTTCAGTTTTTTGTTTTGTTTGGTTTTGTGAATGTACAAAGTATTTAAAAGTTATCCGAAAAAGGTAGTTACCGAAGAATCATCTGAACATTAAAACTTACAAAAGCTTTAATCGTTTCAGAGATTCATTTGATATTATACGAATTTTACACTAACTCATTTAACTTTTACATAGCAAATGACATGTTATTGGTCTCGGTTTTCGAAATGAAATAATATGAAATATTCGAAATATTTACTGCATTCCGGCTTTCAAAATAAGCCGTTGAAACATTTTTTATCCACTTCTCGATGCATGTTGTACATTATGACGGCCATGGTATGTATAGTTAATTGTTTTAATAAATAAACATTGACTCACCTCGTTTAACCTTGGCTTGTTCAAACACAGTATCATCAGCAAACTTGACTTTTTTAGTCTTTATGGAGCCCTCGTTAGAGTCCTGGAAGGTGACATGCTTCTCCGTACTATCCTGACTCCCAACTCGAACCTTGCTGCCCATTACTATGATACTTTTCAATTTGGGCACTGAATCTAGATCAGATTTGAATGGCTGTAGGAAAAAAAATGTATTTGACTGAAATATTCTATTGTTTATCTAATAAACTGGTAAAAAATTGCTCACCTAATTTAAAATTAGAATTATTGATATATTACAAGGTAAAACTGTAGGTACTAATCGATTTTTAATGTGCCAGCTTTTTAACCCTCGACGAAAAAACGACGGGGTGTTATAAGTTTGACGTGTCTGTGTGTGTGTGTGTGTGTGCGCGCGTGTGTGTATGTGTGTGTGTATGTGTGTGTATGTGTGTGTGTGTGTGTGTGTGTGTGTCTGTGGCATCGTAGCTTCCGAACGGATGAACCGATTTTGATTTTGTTTTTTTTTGTTTTAAAGGTGAATTAGTCGGGAGTGTTTTTAGCTATATTTAATGAAAATCGGTTCAAGATCGCCACCGCTACAAAATGGCTAATCACATATTTTTTCACAACTCCTTCAATATGGGTATCAAATGAAAGGGCTTCACTAGTAGAATACTTTACTTTATGACAAATTTCAAATCCAAGATGACCGGACCCACAAAATGGCGAATTACATTTATTTTTCACAACTCCCTCAATATGGGTATCAAATGAAAGGGCTTGACTAGTAGAATAATGCATACTATATTGAAAGGAAATGAAGAATATTAATTAACTAACGAAATGAAAACTAAAATATTGAATTTTTTTTATGTAAATTCTAAGGGCCAAAGCACAGCTGGTTCCCTATCCATTTGCATACAATTTTAAGACCTAATATTACGTAGCATACTTTTGTTTCTCCTAATAAAATGTTCGCATAACATTATTTACGTATAACAGCTTACGCATAATTTTCTTAAGCATAACTTCTCTAGTCATGATAATAATTACGCATAACATTCTAAAGCAGAAATTTATTTACATAATGATATTAAAACTTATTTTTACCATGCATGCAGCCAGCATGCAAGCATGTAAACAAACATGCACCATGCATGCAGCATGCACACAAGCATGTAACGTGCACACAAGCATGCAATATGCACACAAGCATGCAGCGAGCATACAACATGGAAGCAAGCATGCAGCAAACAGGCAGCATGCAAGCAATAAATGCAAGCAAAATTTGACGCAATACTGTGATACACGTTTAGACGGGCACGCCACTCCTTTCTCTCTTTCTAACGGAATACCTTTGTATTCCTTACAGTTACTGTTTCACTATCATGACAATTGGCACAACCGTACCCAGTCTGCCTATGTTTAAACAGCAATGTAATAAAAGGAAGGCTATTCAATTAGACCACTATGGTTTTTTTTTTTACTTGACCTATGTTACTGCTACAGTTAAAAAGATAAAAAAATTTATTGAATTGATTGATTGTTAATTTTTATGTTTTTCCGACCAACCCGACCGACCAACCGACCAACTTGCTTGGATACGATAAAATTGTTGCAAATCTCGTTACCATGAGTTCGCTATTTTAACTATTTAGTTATTGCTAACTTACTGGTACCCCGCCGCGACATTATAGCGCCATTTCAACGAACAAACATTTGATGGCTCAACAAAAGATATTATTTTCTACTTTTTAAATAATCGCCTTTATGTTTTGCGTTGGGGGTTTTTTAAATTTTTAATTTAATTTTTTCGTAATGATTCCAACGACATAAGTTGTGTTTACTCGCCGCAACTTTGCACTGCATGTACATAAGTCAATCTATTCAAAAATATGATCTAGTATCGATACGAACTTTTATAAAAAATCTAATTCGTTTGTAATCACCAACCCACATTGAGCAACCGTGGTGATCAATTCTCATTCCTTTTCTCTATGAGAAGTGGCCTTAGATCGTAACCACTGGACATTGCAGGCAATAAAAATTGTTTTTCTAACAGTCCAGTATTTTTAGCAGTGAAATAAACTCCCTACCTCAATGTTCATGCTTTGAGCAGCACTCTCGGTGGTCTCAATTTCTGAGAGTGGAGAATCAGCTCCCTGGTCAGCAAATAGGGGCCAGCCATTACCAGCAGGATGGGTGGGAGTGCTGGTGGTGACGATCTGGGCCAGTTTGATAAGATGCGGCAAGTGGGATGTTGGAGTTGTCATCTCATTTTGTGGGTCTGGGACGGATTAAAGAAAGAAAGAAAAAGCATTTATTAGCCCGCCAGGACAAGAACACACAAAAATACATGATTAAAAAAGAAACGAAAATTGGTCCTGTACGACGCCAAAAGGCTCCTATCTCAGAATTAGGATAAATAAGGTTATGATGACGATGGTGATGGATGACACTAAGGAAGATTATGTTGCAGGACTTAGAAGCTGTTTAAACAGGGTAGATAATTTATTATCTATACATATAATTTTGAATATAAAGTAATTAATTTTGCAAAAACATTGGTTCACTTACACAACAATCGGTGTTATAATAGCTGTTTTACTATTCTTATTAACACAAATAATGCCTTCAAAGTTCTCACCATATTTATTAACTTTTTCATAAATTGAATCAAACTTTTCATCCAGTTCTTTAATTTGGTTATGGCTTTCAGCTTCTTTGCCAACTAATTCAGATATGCTTGTGCATTTATCTATGTTTAGGAAATCTTCCATTTTGTAGAAAATCTTATTGCACTTTTTGCAATGTAAAGGAGTATGTTCTTTTGATAAGTGTGTTATAAAATCTTGGTTAAGTTCTTCTGGTCTGCAGAGGAATTGAAATCCTCGGCAGATAGGGCAGTCGTATGTGAGACCGTGAGTCAGTTTCTCGTGTCTTCGGCGGCAATCAGCACAGCAGAAAACTAACTGACACACTATGCATCGTACCTGGAAGTAGCATTAATTAATAAAAATACTTTAAGCTATAGCTTAATTATTTAAAGACATCTCAAAATATTAAAACTAAAAGCCACAAATGAATTTCTTATCTGTGAAACGAGGAAATTACATTGTACGAGTATTAGATTAAATTCTTCACATTTAAGCGGATACTCATTGCCATTAAAATGTTGATTGCAATGTTTTATAATTTAAGTATAAGTATAATAGGTATGTAATCTGAGTAATATACGTAATTAAAACCAAGTTTTATTTTATTTTATCAACCGACTTCAAAAAGAAGGTGGTTCTCAATTCGTCTGTCAGGTGTGGTGTTTTTTTTGTATATTTGTTACGCGATTTCTCCGGGAAATGAGAAGCGATTTTGAAAATCCTTTTGTTGATGGATGGGTATGCCTCAGGGGTGGTCCCACATAAATTTTGTCAAAATTGATTCAGCACTTTTTGAAAAAATCCTCAGAAAGCAAAAAAATATACATGGATGATATTTAATTTTCTCCAACCTTGTACTTTTAACCTCTGTTTTGACTGTGTTGCCGTTTCTTAATGGATTTGGATGATAAGGAGGTACTAAAAAGCGAAAAATAAAAAGCTTTTTTTACATGAAAGAAAACCGCCTTCAAAATCTAAAAAGTGATAAATACCTAACTTTAGTACAGAATACACATGACTTTAGTTTCGGAAGTCGGTGGCTTTGTTCTGTCTGATGTTTTGTATTTTATGCAAAAAAGCTTTTTATTTTTCGCTTTTTAGTACCTCCTTTTTGCTTTCTGACGATTTTTCCAAAAAGTGCTGTTATAACACAATATAAACTGTGTTATAACTTTTCCAATAGAAATCACAGCGAAGGCTTTTTTGTGATAGTAACTAATCATTCGTTACATAAACAAATAAATAATTGAAATACTTAATGGAAGTGTGAATTAACTGCTAGATCTTACACTATTTGCTGTCGTATTAGCCTGGTTTTTCCTTTCATTTCATCTCCAATATGTCACATCACAGCTTCCACTCATTCATCTTTCTAGACATTCCCATCTACTGTGGAAACTATTTCCTTATCACTTTGCAATTATTAGAAGCTGCATTGTCTGCATGTGCTTGCGGTTCTAATTGGCTCGTTGACCTGATTGCCGACAGCTCACTAGTAATGCCACGATCATCTGATACGAGATCTACTGATTGGTACCATGATTCTTGATTGTTGATTGTTTCCAAAAGATTGGCAGGTATTTTAGAGCAAATAATCAAAACTATTGAATGCAGTTTTAAATGTACGTTATTTCGATTTTTTAGTTTTAGTTATTTAGAGATTAATTAAAAGAATTTAGATTTACAAATCTCCGTTCCTGTATTATTCGTCCAAACTGAGTATAGGTCCTTTCGGATACCTCAAAAACTAGCTATTATTATAATTACGAGTATTAATGTTAGGCATGCAACTAAATATATCAGTGTCAAAACCACCGCACCCAAATACACCAACAGAACTACAAACTAACATAATTTAAAGATCACAAGACCAAACCAACACTAAGTTGAAAGTCCAACTAAGTCAGTGCCTCTAAGTACATTTTCGAGGCAGCATAACTCTGAACTACGCGGCGGTGGGACGTGACGGCCAGGCTTAGTAAAAAGCGAAAGCGTGTTCCGGCCAACCGTATTACCAACCAAATGTGTGCTACATGCGGCCAAGGTTAGTGGGGGAATAAGGACGTATGTGTAGTTAGGGATGTTTTAGTGGAATGACGTAGTTGGAAGTTTCGAAGATTTTACTTTAAATGAGTGAAGAGAAAATTTATTGTGATACATGTTATTTGTAATTAAGTTTGAATGTTTCTTTGACTGTTTAGTAGCTTAGCGAGTGCGTTTGGAAATGCTGGTTTTAGTAGTTTAGTAGTACTATGCGCAAAATATTTATAGAGGTTAAAGAACGACCGCTCCTGCCATCTTTAAAAATAATTTCCTAAACTTGCCAAACTCACTAGGGCTGCTACTATATTGACCCTGTAGGTTTTATTTGTATTTGTGTGGGAAGTCTTTGCATTTTTTTTTACAAGAATAATTTCCTGTTCGTCATGAAATGTTAATGTCTCTCATTTATTCATTTAGACAACACGTGACAGTCGAGACTGAAGTCTGCTTGAAATTGCTTGAGAAATTTGAGAATGCCTATAAACGTAATGTCAATTGTGTGCGTGCGAAAAATGGCGGTTTGTTCTGAGCAGTCGCCCTGCTCGGGCGCGCCGCAGCCTTACGTACTTTGTGACTATAATATAATAGGCAGGTGTCCGCAATTTCACGTCTCAGCGCGTAATTTACTTAATTTACATTTTAGATGTATGGCCTCAAATTGACTCTTGGTAATGACCTTACATTCTTCAGTGATGGTCTTACATACATCATCTCATCTCATCAAGCGCCAACTGTTTTATTTATATAGATTACGGACCAGTCACTCCGGAGTTTAATCTGAACGAACACGGTACGAACGAACGGTAGCAGTTTGTTAAACTTAGGTGTAGCCTGCAAACTCGGGACTTGAGGCACCAATCCATTGAACAGATGAAAACGGTCGACGTCAGGTCGACGGAACCCCCTCTGTGCGGGGCTCCTATTTCTGTCTGCAGGATTTAAAGGAACCTAACCAAACCGAACCTCGGGGTGCCCATGACGTCGGTGTGCGGCTGCATTTAGTTCTAGCTGCTATGATGAAGGCTAAACCTAGTTCTAACCAAAGATAAGTAGGATACACCTAAGTTTAACCAACTGCTTTCGGCTACATCTAGTTCTAGCTGGTTAAAACTAGGTGTAGCCGCACTTCGGGTTTTAACCGCAATATAGATACAAACTGAAAATGGCATCAAAATCCGTTGCGTGGTTAAACAGATTTAAGCCATTGACTTATAGGTATATTAGATTTCAAGCGTATAGGCAGCGGGAGCGATTTTATATTATACTATGTAAAGAAGAAGATAGAGAAGATAATGTTTTTCAAAAATAGTAATTAGGTATATCAAACAAATACCAAGCCACAGATTTAATACAACCCCTAAAAGGCATCAAACACGCGCCAGACAAATTGATACATAATACACACCTAAGTAAACCTTCGTTTTTACCCTTTTCATGCCACAGAGTAAGTAGGTAAGCCCCAAATGTTCTGACACGTTGTCATGGAATGTCTCAGCGGGGATCAAACAGGTAATCATATTGGAGATACGTGTTCATAGAGGTACCGTAGCATGAAGGTACAACATGGTACGTAGGTATTAAAGAGATTGTCGCATGGAGGGGGTTAAGGTACCTACAAGTATGAAGTAGGTACTTTCACCAAAGGAGATAAGTAACCAGGGTAGTTGGATATAGTTGTTGTTTATTTAGAATCCGATGGATGGGTTAGATAGAATCAATTAAATTAAACTAGCTGACCCGACAGACGTTGTCCTGTCAAACTATTTTTCAATTGTCTCACCGTATAAACCTTCCCTGGACTTTTACGAATATTTGAAGACCAAAATTAGCCAGATCAGTCCAGCCGTTCTCGAGTTTGATACGAGTGGGTTGAGAAATCTCCTAATTGTGTAAATAGTGCGGATAAAAATTGGCGTGAACTGTTCCAAATGTAGTCAACATAGTTTCGTTGATTTCTTTGCTTGTTTGTTTATTCTGCGCTTCAATCGCTTGAGTCGAGTCGTGAACTCGGCCCGCAGATGCACAGTGCGAGACATCAAATCTTCAGGGAGGACAGCTTATCGTGGCAAGTAGCAAAGCCCTTAAAGGTACTGTATCTCAGATATTATATCCTGGAATCAATTGGACAGAATTCATAGATCTCTTTGCTGCAAGGTTTGTTTGCACAAATACGTGTGCCCTCATTAACCTATTATACTGACAAATCAAAGGTTGATGGGTTACTACCCGTGTATGCTAGTCGACCTGTGTGTGGTTGAGCTTGCATCTGGAAAACTCAAACTATACTCTCCATAACTCGAACACCGCAGTCAGTGTTATTAATTTTATTATGTATGGGTGCGTACTGCTGTGTAGTCTATAATTTAGGAAAGTTTAGCTACTAAAGACGTTAAAGTAACGTTGTTACCTTAACTGGTATTGAAAAATTATCTAGTGTAAAATTGACAGAACAGATTCTATGTAAGATTATGATTAATGAATACTCGTTGGAAATGTTGTTACATGTTTTGCCCGACGACGCTTACTTGCGTACTAGCAACATGATTGATCGTGAAATTTTAAATCAACGTTTTTCTATTATAATGACAGTTACTGAAATTAAGTTGTCAGTAATGAATGTTGTAGACAACTGCCACTGATAATTCTGACAAATTAAAAAAAAGTTTATACTGTTATTCTATCTGGGTATAGATAAAAACTTTAAAAAATATTTTGTCGTCATTCTGATTATTTTACAACTGCAATGCCAACAACTCACAAGTGTCACCGGTTGGTGATTAGAAATTAGACTAAAAGATCCGTATGAAACGGTTGTATTGGTTATCAGACGAAGAACGCGGCGTACCATTTTAAATAGTGTAGTAGACAAACGTTTGCAGGTGAACATTGTTAGACCTAGTGGTTCCTTTTGCCACATTTGTCATTGTTGGTGTAAAAGCAAGATGTTTCCGATAGGATATGTATTGACTGTAAGTTGCTGAGATAGGCATCCTTTCCTTTTGATATCGGACCTAATATCATGACTTAATGGAGCTAAATGTTTCACAAAGCTTGATTATGCTATAACGGCTTCAATTGATTCCCTGTAATATAGAGTCGATTGAAAGTACCCCTTTCATAGCACCGGATGGATCACTTGCCCTTTGGTTTAAGCAACGCGATCACCGTCTTTCAGAGAGTCATTGTTAATGCTTTAGGCAACCTTGTTCGTGACTACCGTTGTTGTTTACTTTGGCGATGTTATGATTTAGTTGGAATCATTAGAGCAGGGTTTAGATATACTAATCATTGTTCTCGATGTACTTACAAAGTCTGGATTTTAACCCGTACCCGTGAATATGACTTGGGATTGTCTTCGGTACTGAAAAGCCGAACGCATGCCACGCAAAGACTTTTGTATCGCAACCACTTACAGTCCGTGCCGTGCTTTTCTTTTACCTTTATTAAAGTGGAACAACAGCGCGATGACGAAATTGTGACAATTATGAATGACATAAGTAGCGGTACATTAGAGGATAGTTTTACAAAATACTTACGAGCTTCCGTGCGGTATTGTGGTAGAGCTTATTATGAGTGCACTGAAATCTATGCTTATGGCTGTAGAAAATAACTTAGATAAACCCTGACACAATTCATTGGGTGACGTTTAACTTTAAATTGCACCGTCAATCGAGTTGCTAAATGCTTAACCCTTGAATTATTGGTAGGTAAAGTGTTAGGCCCCTATACTTAATGGCAAGTGACGTAAAAACTAACGTCGATTTGGGAATGATTGGAGAAAGCGTGGCTGATAACTAACAACATACAAAATCAGCCGCGTATGATTAAAAAGATTTGGTAACATTAAACCAACGCTCAATAGGTTTTCAGTTGGTGATTTGGTTTTATTTGAGGTTTTAATTGAGATCGAAGAGCAAAGTCAAACCAACTTAGATCTAAAGTATAAGGGCGGGTCTATTTAAAGTTAGAGATTTTTAATGGTGACCGCTATGAGTTAAAAGCTTTAAATTCCAAATGCGCGTACAAGTACGCACACGATAGAATAAGAAAAATGCCAGAAAGTCAAGTACCCATTGACGTAGTTAAACGTAGTTTGACAACTGAATTACAATAATCACTCTAGTAATGGTGCGGTCGCCGTGTGAGTGGTCACTGGGATGACTGCTGTTGTAATCACTGGGATGATTACGAGACCTGGTCACTGGGATGACTATGGTTGTGAGTGGTCACAAGGATGACTGCTGTTGTGAGTGGTCACAGGGATGACTGCTGGTGTAATCACTGGGATGATTACGAGGCCTAGTCACAGGGATGACTATGGTTGTGAGTGGTCACAGGAATGACTGCTGTTGTGAGTGGTCACAGGGATGACTGTGGGTGTAATCACTGAGATGATTATGAGTCCTGGTCACTGGGATGACTGGCTGTGAGTGGTCACAGGGATGACTGCTGTTGTGAGTGGTCACAGGGATGACTGCTGGTGTAATCACTGGGATGATTACGAGGCCTGGTCACTGGGATGACTATGGTTGTGAGTGGTCACAGGGATGACTGCTATTGTGAGTGGTCACAGGGATGACTGCTGATGTAGTCACTGGGATGATTACGAGGCCTGGTCACTGGGATGACTATGGTTGTGTGAGATGGTCACAGGGATGACTGTCGTGATGTTCACAGGGATGACCATCAGAAGCCACAGGGTTAGCTGTGAAAGGGACCAACCGAGATTGCGTGATTGATTTTTGATGAGACGTTGCTACAGAGATATCATAAGATACGTTGCAATTTGATAATTTTGGCTCGAAGGGTACTTGCATTTTACCTAGGCTATTTTTAAATCTTGATTTAGTAAGCTAAAAGCTGATATTTAGAGCTCAATGCTACCAAGATCTAAATGTTTCTTTTGAAATAAGATAGGAGACTTTGAGATTTTCTGTTGTTAACTGAGTCAGAATGACCGAACGAGTTGTGTGCTGTGTGAAAATCTCTATGGTTGCAGATTAACACACGAGGACGTGTGTCATCTCAGGATGGCCGTGTCGGATCCTGTCATGACGTATGCACTTGAAAATCAGAACACAAGCGCCTTTGTTAAGCGTTGTGCGGAGTCTAGGGGTATGGTGTCGATATGAAGGAACAGTAATTGTTAAGACGCGGTCGCGACACCATACTAGCCTAGGAATCGCTAGTGTTTCATGTTAAGTTTAGAATCACAAATTAGTTGTGTGTAAACTTAAAGGAGTTAATTATTTCTCTTTATCCCGTATCCTAATTATGTGCCCACAGTACATAGCGATGTCTGATCAGAATCCTACGTTACAGGATTCGACATATTATATATTTATATATAATCCATACTAATATTATAAATGTGAAAGTAACTCGGTTACGCTTTCACGATGAAACGGCTGAACCGATTTTGGTGAAATTTGGTATGAAAACAGCTTTAACCCTAGGGAAGGACATAGGCTACTTTTTAATCCGGGACTTCGTCTGCATCCGCAATAACCGACATTCACGCGGACGAAGTCGCGGGCAAAAGCTAGTAGAGAATAAACAGTTAATAAAATTAATTAAATTACTTTCGTAAACATCCGTCGGATTCTGTAACCGACGACCTGATAACTTATCTCTTCTGGACTGTACATGAGGATTATGTGTGTGTGAACTTGTTTTACTGTTAGAGTAACATGTTTTTGGAGGGATTTTGTGCAAGCCTTGAAATCAGTTGACTATATGAGATAACTAAAATATCCTTTATCAATAATCAAAACAATTTCACCATACGATAATTAGCTTAACATACTTTTAACTTGTCAAATTGACTGGAATGATACTTAATAGCATGAGCGAAAACATGTAAGTAATTAATATCTTGAGATACACCATAATAGGTAGGTACTTACACTCTGTCCACTGGTTTAACCGTTTTTTGACAGCTGGAACTAGTTAACAATATTTATGTTTTTTGTAAAAACTGATACGCATACTGTATTATAATGTCTGTAAGAAGTCATAAATACGATAATCTAACATGATAAGGCAGTTTATATATTTATTTTATAACGCTTTTTAAAGTCAACTTTAAAGTAATCGGGAATAATGACGTTCTAAGGCAGCTGTCAAAAACCTAATAACCCAATGGACAGGTTATAATGAACTAAAATTAACCTATTGAACGCCATGAAACGCCACCGACATTAATGTTGTAATTTTTTTATATTTTTATAAAACAATATATTTTTTTGTATGAGACTGATAATAACTGTTAATGGCAAACTGACTGTTAATGAATTTTACAAGGCTTGGCGTCTGACATGTGACTTAAATGTCTTGTGCGAAATATGGACTTACTTGAGTACACCTATCGAGGAAAATCTGGAGTGATGTTATATAAAATAAAAATCTATAGGTACTTACCTACCTACTAATATAACAAAGCTTATGAGTTTGAAAAAAACAAAGAAAGAAAAAGAATTTATTCGCCCCCCAAGACACAAAAATAACATTAAAAAGAAAAAAACAAGAAAACGATTATTGGTACTCGTGTACCGAGGCCAAAAGGCTCCTATCTCAGCATGGTGCTGTAACATTAAAAAAACGTCACAGCGCTAAAATTCTGAAAGGATAGTAAAAAATAAATAAAATTAAAGTGTAAACGATGAAACAAATATAAATATGTAAAGTATAATAAATTCGAAAAGAAAAATAAATTAATTAATCCATACTAATATTATAAATGCGAAAGTAACTCTGTCTGTTACGCTTTCACGATGAAACGGCTGAACCGATTTTGATGAAATTTAGTATGACAATAGCTTAAACCCCGGAGAAGGTCATAGCATTGCATCCGCGATAACCGACATCCACGCGGACGAAGTCGCGGGCAAAAGCTAGTAATAACAATAAAATCATCTACACCCCACGTAACCAAACTGTTTGTCAATCTGTGTCATGAGTTTGAACACGCTAATATCGAGAACTACTGGGCCGATTCTGAAAATTCTTTCGCCACTTGGAAGCTACATTATCACTGAGTACTGTTGCTTTAATATTATTATCAAAAAATAGGGATCCGTTAAAAAATCATGCGAACGATGTCGCGGATAGTACTAGATAAATATGTAACGTTAAGTTGTTTCTGTAAGTTATTTTCTACTAAATATACGACTGGCGTGGCAATTATGGCAAAACCCCCCCTTGGGGAGGCCTATGTCCAGCCAGTGGACTTCTTTCTTCTGAAAATAATGATGATTATGATACGACTGGCATACAACACATTTGGGTTCAAAGAACACAAACACACATTGATATCATAATTTTACCCATTATTTATGCACCACAGTGTTTTATCAAAAACAAACAAAACAATAGGTTTTATTTCAAATAATAAATTGAAAACTATAATCCTCAACATATAAGTAACAGGAACGAAATGACACAACCCTAAATAATTGTGCATTTTTCTTACGCGAATCTCCTGTCAGTTTCAAATAGATAGTAGATTAATAACTAAATAGCAATGTCCATCAATCCCGGGATTCCCGAACCCGGATGAAACTATTCCCACGGGATCGCTCAACTAAACGGAGTTATACTGATACAATTAAGATTAACTTTCATTGCTTTTTACGTTTTGCTTTTTTTGTTGCTGTATAACGCTGGATCGGAAATGGCCGTATTTATAATGTACGTGTAGCTTATTTATGTAATAGGAATGATTTTGTATTATTTTTATAGGACACATGTCATTATAATTCCGAAAGTATGATTGTTAATTAGTTACGCTTTCACAACTAAATTACTGTATAAAATAAATGTAATTAATTAATTTGTTTTGCAGTGCCCTTACAGGGTGCATGTTTGATACCAAAAACATTATTCCAACCCCTGTACAACATGTTTGCAGTAAACTAATTTGATTTGATTGTGATGGAATTTGGTTCATACTAAGTTTGAACCCCAAGAAAAGTCATAGGCACTTTTTAATCCGTGACTTTGTCTGCACCGCCATATGTAACCGACATTCACGGACAAAATCGAGGGCCAGAGCTTGTTCATAATATTGTTTGACGCCTGTAAACACTTCGAAGTGAAAGCATTTATTTCAATTTAAAGGCACTTTTGAATTCTCATTTAAATTTACCGAACACTATCCAATTTACGTCAATCATATTTATGAGCGTGTATTCGATTCGTGACGAATACTTCATGTTTTTGTGTTTTGCCCAGAGCAATATCGTAATGATGTGAGCAGATTATTTAAAGACAATTACAGTTTTAAGAAAGATTAAGTCTTTATTTAGACAGCTACAGAGTAAAAGTATAATTTTTAATTATGGTTTTTTAAAGCGAAGACAATCCTTTCATAGCGTTTTACGAAAAAAGACGTCAGAGTTAACTTTCAGGACGATAACAACCATTACAGTAAGCCAAAATACTATGTTTTATGCGATTTTTCAACAGGATATACAGTCTTAAAGTCAGACACAGAGCCAAAATTTCGAAAATATTACTATTATGTATTAAAAAACAATGTTGAAAAAGTACAAAATCTGTTCACTTTGTCAATTTTTTTTTCACCAGTATTTGAATAAAAGCATAACTGATATATTTATTTTATGAAAATAAAGGTTATGGTTAATATATAAAATATTTTTTAGTCCGTTATACGAGCTCATTTATTTTAGAAAATTATTTTAAGAAGCCCTGTAAAACATCGCGCGCTGTCGTTTGCTAATCAATTTCAATGATTCGTGCTTATTTCGTGCGTTTTTATTTTTCTGATGCACACAAACCGACCATTGTGTCGTACTAGTGTACTATTAAGTATTCTAGCAATCATTTAGATTTTGAGTTGCGCTAAATCGAATACGCGCCCTTAAACCAGTATTATGTTTAATTGACGCAATCTTTCGAAACCAATTCAAACAAAACTTACCTCAGTAGTTGGTTAGGTATTTTTTTTTTGTGAGCAACGGTCAAATTCGCGCTTTGCCACGGACTTCCGAAACTAAAGTCAATGTGTGTTCTGTGCTAAAGTTATTTTTCACTTTTTAGTTTTTGAAGGCGGTTGTCTTTTTTGTAAAAAGCTTTTTATTTTCCACTTTTTAGTACCTCCTTCTCATCCAAATCTATTAAGAAACTGCAACACAGTTAAAACAGAGATTGCAAGTTTACTACTCCAAAGATTGAAGAAACTTAAACGTCGTCTATGTAAATTTTTTGGGTATTTGTTGATTTTTCAAAAAGTGCTAAATCAATTTCGATGAAATTTATATGGGACCACCTCTGAGGCATACCCTATCCATAGGAAAAACAATTTTCAAGATCGGTTTCTATTTGCCGGAGAAATCGCGTAATAAATCACATAGTGAACTCACAGATGGCCGTGTGTGAAATGTCCCCACATATTATTATTATTATTATTATACTTAATGCAAATTTAAGACTTATATGGTTTTCTCATGGATGCCATTGTCAGAACTGGATCAAAAAACTGGACCACACGGGAAGCACCAGCTTTCAAATAAAAAAAGTATCGACAAAATCGGTTAACCCAGTCGAAAGTTATGCGGTAACAAACATAAAAAAAAATACAGACGAATTGATAACCTCCTCCTTTTTTGAAAACTGTTTTTGTAAATTGAATCATAGATCGTTATCAGCATTGTAACTTGCAATGCCGAACATAAGAAGGTAACTATAATTAAAACAGTTTGAATATGAAGAATAATAATGATTACCATCGACCACAGTTTTCAACGTTGCCACTGCTAGATACAGGCCGTTCATAAATACCAGAACTTACAATGAAATTCCAAATAGTCAACATTATTCGTACTTACCTCAACAGATGGTGTCATTATGATGTCATTTTCTACAAACAAAATAAAACTACAAAAATCAATCACGGTTTTCAAAGTGTTTTAACACGATTTCACTAAAAAAAAATTTATAATGTTTGTTTTGTATACTTACCCTCAGTAGGTATTAATTATTTTCCGCCATTTCTCGGATACACGTACGAGTGTTTTAATTTTGTCTGTGGTTGCCAGATTAAAATAAATATTTTATATTGTAATTTAATTTATTTTGTTGATCTAAACTGGAACGGATAAATTAAATTAAAATAAAATGGATGTTAACCCTTGGTTAAATAAAGAGTTACCTACTTCTTTTATGAATTTTCAGAAATAAGTATTTATTATATTAGTCTAAATCTTTATTACCATTGATTTCTTTTTTATCGCCATTGTTTTATCATTTTAACATTTTCTTAACTCTTTTCACATTCCGTAGACATAAATTGGTTATTCAAAAATGTGTAGGTGAAAACATTTAAATACATACCCTCCTATAAAATATTGATTTACTTCTGACAAAGTCGAGTTGCAAAAAATAGATACCAGTTTTTTCGCTGGGTGCTCGTTCTGGAGTAGATCACGTCAACACCCGTCACTCATATCGGCGAATCCAATTTATTTGTTCGCTCAACTGACTCAAAATACTCGTATCCAACCCTAATACTCGTTTTAGACTCAAATACCCCAGGTCGCCGGTTTTATCCAGTTATAAGTGAAATAGGTGTTGAAATGACGAGTGAAAGTTCGAACATCGCCTGTTCTACAATTGAAGAAGTTTAAATAGAATTCTAGGGATTTGCAACACTGTGACTTTGTATTGTTACTGTTGTAGTGTAAGAAGTAATATTTCAGTTTTGGTGGAATAAAATACAAAATGTACACTTAAACATTAGATTTTTGGAACGAAGTTCTTCAACGCGGCTTACTGGTAGTGCAAATTAGTAGAAATCGTCACGTAACGAAATACGTGTGTGTATGTGTGAGCGTATCGAGCCGCTGCGGCGCACTCGCCTGCTCGTGTTATATTATTATTTTTATACATATTTATTTTTTGTGCAGACACGTACGTAAGGAACTTCGTTCCTTACGGGGGTCCCCCGACTGCACAGTTTTTTTTATTTATTTATTTATTATATGCATATGTGCAAACCGGGCATAGGAATCCAAAGTATTTGACCGATTTTAACTCTTTTTAAGCTATTTATATCTCTTTCTCTTCAATAAAACAAGAAAGAGACATAGTATATTAATAAGAGTTGTCAATTTAAATTGATCTAAAATGATCATACAATTAAGTTGCTGAACGTA
Organism: Charanyca ferruginea; assembly: GCA_947361185.1. NCBI lineage: Eukaryota > Metazoa > Arthropoda > Insecta > Lepidoptera > Noctuidae > Charanyca > Charanyca ferruginea. Next base: position 13,899,448 of record OX376056.1, on the reverse strand, counting down.
TTAATTAAAAACACTGCGAAGTTCAAGGGAAAAACTATTTTGACATCTCTAAATTAGTTCTTGCCCTTCGCCGTCCTTTTCTTCAGCTGCCTGGTGGTAAGAGATGAAAAATGCTTAATTTTAATTTAGTTTGTGAACAAGGGAATTGGCACCCTTGTCAGTCAGTTAGCAAGTATGACAGCGGGTCAACGCCGATGGTCCAGCGCCATTAATTATTGACCATGGTTATGACGCCAATTGGCAGACATCTTATAATACAAACAAAATATTGATTCAATTATTTAGCCATAAGAGAAAATGTGTGCACCAGGAATGGTAGAATAAGAGACCATGACAATTATTTCACCGTTTTATACTTCTTCATGAAGGTTAGTAGTAAGTTTTGCATAATTTTGCTTATCTCTCACGAGATGGAATAGCTCGAAATACCATTGTACTACCTATATTGTTACAAATACTCTGTTCTGTCTTTCTTTCTTTACAAATCTAATCCATAAGTTGTCCTATTAAAATCCCCACAGTACCCCACAGAGCCTACCAGTGAAACTGAGCCTGTTTCCTGTGGGCCCGCACAAAGGAGGCAGGAAATTGCGCCGCGACAACCCCGAGAGCGCGCGTGAACATACTGTTGGTAAACGGGTAATAAGTGGCTAATATTTAAATAGTAAAGAAGTTTTTTTACGACAAATAGATTATAAAATAAAATTATCCTCTCTTATATGCCACACATTATGAAATATAATATCAAATCATCTCGTCATCAGCCGGAACACGTCCAGTGTTGGACAAAGGCCTCCCCCGAGTCTAGGATGGGGGGGGGGTCATAATCCCCGCGCTAGCAGGCGTTTAGGGATCGCTGTGAGGTTAAGTAGGAATACAGAAGCCGCTGCTGGCCGTCTCCAAGATTTTCCCTTAGCCGCTTACTGCGACACCCTCGGGATGATATGTGTGGGAGCTATTCTGGCCCGGACACCCCAAATCAAATTAATTATTATATTTTTGTTTTTTTTTTTTTTTAATATTCTATTATTTTAACTTATACCTAGTAGTAAAAGACCGCGCGTAACACAACACTTCAAACGAATACCTATCTGACTGACTGATGACTATTTATTGAATAAACATTTATTTTAGGTAAAGTAGGAGCATAAAAGTAAAGTGTGTCGTGTGTGACTTGTAGTTTTTTCAAGTTTGTTTTTACAAGATGAACTAAATACTTCATACAATCAATAAATAAAGTGTTTCGGGTAATATGTCTAACCCAGGATCGAGCCCGTTTGGTCGTAGCCAATTACTACGGCGTAGTCCCCCACCAACGCCTACTGCACCGTTACCCCCGAGCTACCCAATTCCACCAGCACCCGAGGTCAATGAATTGCCGTCTGAAGTTATCAGTACACCGGAGATCCAGAAATGGTTATTATCTATAGATGCCATTGTGAACGAAGTTTGCACTATTGTTGGTGAGGGAAAAATGAACTCTGACCAGAAGCTTCGTGTGACCAATCTTTGCCGGAAGGTCTCAAGTGGAACTTCTCAGATGGCCGTTTTATATCAATCATTAAAGCAGAAGACAATTCAAGCCCATACAACAATCCAGCACCTACAGGAACACCAGAACGTTGTGAATTCTCTCCAGCAGTTCAAAGAGGTTGTAGAAACTAAGCTGAATTCACCAAACAATAATTCTTATGCTAGTATGGTGAAGAAAGGTGCCGATAACTTCGTCCGTCCTGCCAATTTGAGCTCAGTCGCCATCTATCCCAGCGATAAAACCCAAACAAGTGACGACACCAAGTCACTTGTTCAAAAGATAATATCCCACGAGCAACTTAAGCTCCATGCCCGTGGCCTAAGAAAAGTGAAAAATGGGGGCGTTCTGATTATCACTGAGAACAAAGGCGACATTGATAAACTGAAGAATTCGGAAAAACTAGTTTCATCGGGCCTTACAATAGAAGAACCTTCTAAACGCCGCCCAAGGGTCGCTGTCATTGGTGTTCCCGTTGCCCTTACCGAGAAGGAGGTATTTGAATGTATTTACGAGCAGAACCTATCAGACAAGAATATAACTCGTGAATATTTCCTTGAGAGCATCAAATTGAGTCACAAATCGGGTAAGAAAGACCTTCCTACCTGCAATTATATCCTGGAACTACCTGCTAGCATAAGGAAAATAGTCATAAATCAAGGCCGACTTTTTATAAATTGGACATCATGCCCTGTGAGAGATTTCACAATAGTCACCAGGTGCTTCAATTGCCAGCAGTTCGGACATGCAGCCAAGTTTTGCCGGGAAACAAGTCGTCTTGCAATCACTGTGGTGAGACTGGACACTCCTTCAAGGAATGCAGCAACAGATCTTCTCCCACTCAATATGCGACGTGCAAACGTTTCAAGAGGAAATGTGACCATCCAACTGGTGATGAAAGTTGCCCGGCGCGTAAATATGCAGAGCTTAATTATATAAACTCAATAGACTATGAAAGCGCTTAAGGGCGCCAACCGTTAAAAACCTAATATAGGGGCGATGGACTTTTACCAGCTCTCTATCACTCCACGTAGTATCATACACCATATCATTGAAAATCAAAAACTCTATCCATATTTAATTACATGAGACATACAAACATAACACTTACTAATTTAAACGTTTATGCACATAATTGCATCACTTACGCTGACATTTTTGCCCCACTTTAGCAAAAGCTGACTATTTAAAATATCTAGGTGTCACTATTGACTCCATTATTCTTTTCCGTAAACATATCGAATTATCGACTTGCTATCAGCGATTTCATACAGCAAAAATAGCGTCAACTAATTACAAGGCCACTATAGCGGAAGTAATAAAAAATGTAGAAAAATAATATTAGAATAAAGACACAGACATACATTTATTTACTTACTTTTAAAAGTTTTGGCATAATAATAATTTCAAATAATTTATTCCCTCGTAAGTATTTACTTTTGTTTACTTACATAGATTTAGTTTTAGATAGTAATTAAAAATGCTTTTTCTCGTAATTGTTATCAGATTATTTATTTATATTAGTTTAAGTGCAAACTTCACTGGCCCAATTAATTCAATTGTAATGTGATGGCCTGAAACACAGGTTTGATTTAACCTAGTTCGGGCGGGTCGCTACCTAACATTGTAATTCCGATCCATACTAACTTGCATCAGTAACATAAATATTTTAGTTTTAGTTTTATTTTTAGTCTATATATTTGTATGGGAAATATTTCTTCCGCTGACTATTGTACAATATTTTGTAAACGTTTTATTTAATAAATAAATTATTATTATTATTATTATTATTTTCATTAAATACAAAAATTTACGAATTTATTTCAAATCGTGACTACTTAATTCGTTTAATCAGTGACTTCGGTAATCGCACAGTCGATTGCGCATGGCGACGCGTCGCCACACCATACACACTACTGCATGTAGACTGTATATATATACCATCATATAGCGTGGCGACGCGTCGCTACGGCATGCGTCGCCACGCCAGAAATCGGTTTTACGTGCGGCTATAGATGTTTCACATCAAAAACAAATAAAAATATGAATACAAATTCAAAAGCGAATACAATCACGAGATTGTAGGTATTCGCTTTTGAATTTGTATTTGCTTTTTTGGCTTCACTCTCAGTGTTCCGCGCGGTCTATCTGCCTTTTGTTTTATAATCTGAGCCTATAATGATTAACTACATTATTCTTGTGTAATACATAAAATAACTAACATACTATACCTACCTACTGATATACTATACTCATACATAATTATACCTTCAATTAAACTTAACAGATAATGTATAAAATTATTGAATTTCCCTCTCTCCTAATTTTGCTGTGTTCTACTTTGTTAAAACATCTATGATATACATAATGGAATGAAATAAAGAATTGAGTATTTGAAATACTACAAATATGACGTTGGTGTCACGAAAAGGGGGCTTTTTTTTTGAAGTATGGAAATATTTATTTCACTGCTGGACTTATGTGACCTATGCTTGTTCAAAGAGACCTCCACGTTTTCCGACAATTTTGCATATCATTATGAATTGCATTATATCGTATCTCTCGTGTCTACAAATATGATCGAGGTAGGCAACTTTTAGTTTGCATTAACTTGCAGTTTTGACCGACTCGTCTTAAATCAATAGCATTGGATTTTTTTAAACTAATAATACTCTTGTTTAGTAGTACCTTAATCACGCAAACAACAATACCTTGCAGTAGTTCACACTTTCGTTTGAACGTAGCTTACCTGTAACAAATAAGAAATAACTTTATTAGTCGTAAATCTTTTATTTAAAACGACTATTATTAAGCAGTTTCTGGCGTTTAACCCTTTAACCGCCTACGTTGGATTAATCCGACAAATATTTTTGTGTCCATTACGCTAGCGTCGTATATTTCCGACCAAATACCACAGCTCGTTAAGTCTGTTTTTTTATTTTTTTTACGCTGTATTAAATAGTTAATAAGGTAATCATTTAAAATACTAAAAAATGAAGAAAAGCGATAAAAAAGCAATCAGTGGTAATAAAGATTTAGACTCATATAATAAATACTTATTTATGAAAATTCATAAAAGAAGTAACTCTTTATTTAACCAAGGGTAAACATCCATTTTATTTTAATTTAATTTATCCGTTCCAGTTTAGAGTCAGTTTTCGAGCAACTAATCATCCGTGATAAGTTGAAGTCCGTGATAAGATAAGTGTGATGTACCCACCACTGATGTGATGTTCTACTTGAATAAAATGATGTCCGAAGTTAGATGAATTACTAATATTAATCACTGTGCCGGGCGCTGGGGGCACGCCAACGACAACTGATACGAAGTCGGGCGGTTAAAAGGAATTAATAAGAAATGTCCTAAAGCCTAGTCATGCGGAACAAACAACTGTCAGGGTATTTTTTTTTGCGTTTCTGTATCTTGCAAGTTAACCTAGGAAGTTGTCGGCTTTCTTGTGGTGCTTTTGAGAGAATGTAAGTTTGGTGGAGTTTGGACCTCGGATTATGGCGTCGCTGAGGAAGGACAGCAAAGGGACAAGCTGGAATGGGATCTTGATTATTTAGGGATGAATTTAAAGCTATAGTATGAGCAAGGATCGGGGTGGTGTCACGGTTAGATACTGTAGTACCTAGTATTTATAAAGACGAGTCCTCATCCACGCGACAGCGGCTGTCGGAAATGCTACTGCAATATCTGACCGCCATCGCCACTGCGACTTCGACCGCAAGTTGTCCACTCCGATGTGGCCAGACCTTTATTATCAAAGACATTTTGAAACTAAGAACAAAATAATAAGTTGTAAAGTTTGGTCACACGTCCCATTTCAACTTAAGAAAATTCAATAAGGATTTTCATGCACACTGTAAGTAAGTTTCGAACTTTGCCCGTGAGTTTTCTCTCGCTGAATCATCTAGAGAGAGAAAATGTTAGACTTGGAGGACTGATACTGAGGTTCTTCAATTTTTCCTGTACCTCTTAAATACAATGTCGAACGCAGATTTTAAGTTATGTATAATTTGGGTTAGTTTTGCCAAAATGAACCATAACACGTTAAAGATTCCTCCCTTTTTTAGTAAAAAAGGTAAAGAATTTGAATATTCAACGCTGATTAATTTTAAATCTATTATTAACATACATTTGGGACGTACTGATATTGAACTGCTAATATTGTTAGATAGCAAAACAATACATTTGGCATATTTCATTTATTTACCTAAATCCTTAGTTAGGTTTCCTAAGTTAATGCGACAGCTAGCCACACACACATCTATACATATAATAAATCTGTAGAAAAATCATTTTTGTAAATCTTAAATATTTCCAAAATAAAAATAGCTAGGGTGTTAAAGGATAACCAATAGAACCCATTTCCAGCATTTTTGGAATTTTTGTCTGTTTGTCTGTACACGCATCACGTAAAATGTGAAACCAATGTACATAACTTTTATACATAAAAATTGTACGCGACTTGAAGCATTACTTAGTTTTTGTTTCATCGCAATCGGTTCACTATATCAAAAGATATTAGATAATTTATGAATTTAATTCTTGCAGCACCATCTTACGACTAAAATAAAAATAGAACTAATGTTTACAGTTGAACTCCATAATTATTTTGATTGATAGATGGCGTTGAGTTCGATAACAAACACTATGACACGAGATTTTTATATATTAGCACAAGAACAAAAAAAAATGCAGGTAGTTAAATTATATCAGTATTTATGTTATTAATTACCTATATTTCAAAAACACAAATTACAGTAACCTCTTTAAAGTCCATTCTTGGAATGACTTTGTTGCCCAGCGACAGTTTAGTGGGCGCGGGTGAAGTGACAGTAGGTGACAGTGACAAAAAGTCATACACTTTTATTGAATTTATTTGATTTGTTGGTTTGATGTTTTCGTAGAAAATTACTTATAGAAGAAAAAACAGAGGTAAAAATAGCGATACTGATGAGTCTATAGAATATGACGATACAAATATTGTTTACCTTAAAAAAATAGGGAAAAATCAGGAATTACATATTAGTCTAAAATTGACTATGCGGTTTATATATCCATGGGTGATATGACGGACCAATTTTTGTGATGCTCTGAAATAGAGGAAAGAGACAAATGGAATGTGCTGCTCAAGTGGAAAAATTAATGCTCAAGATCCCCCACACTTTTTTTAAACTCTTCTACATGGAGATCATCCCCAGTCGAAACATTTCTTAGATAATATCTGTTTATATAACAGTGCTTTCCAAATGACATCCTTTGGGGCAATACAAATAATGGAGGGACCGTTCATGCCAACCTTCAAAGTGTAAAGTCAAGTTTACCATCATACATAATAGGATCTTTACTGCCAGAAAATGGACTTAAAGGACATCAACCGTAATGGGCTAACCGGTAAACAACCGCATTGGGTAAAAACAAACTCATAAATAATTTAGTAATAATATTTAGTAAACATTGGTCTTAATTCGGGAGTGTCAAAATAAATAATATTAAAAACGAATAAAAAAGATTTTTAATTGATTATTTTGCTTGTGTATGGTGACAGCGTGCGGGATGCGTTGAGTTAGGGTTGTCAAAATAAAAACCCAGAAAAAATTATATCGATATTTGATGTTTCGATTCGAAATCTTCAAAACATTGCAATGTTTTCCTGGAAGACCGAGTTTTGCTCTACCGTTATTCATCATATTTTAACCTCACACAAATAAAAAAATATAGTTTACCCCGCGACCAACGTAGAACAAACGTCGAAAGAAGTTTAGCTTCTTTCGAGAAAAAATAGTAAGAATCGTTCGTAATTAGTATTTTGTCTTGGTTCGTTTGGGTTTTGTCCGCCGTGGCAGCGGGTATTATTAACGCGTGCTTTTCTTGAAGATTCTAATTGCAATGCAGCATGGGCCATAACCAAAAGAATTACGCAAAGCAGAACAGCTCAGTACTTTGGAATCCTATGGATGGTTCCTTTACTATTGAAGTGTGCATTGATAGAGCCAGTGACCTTTTACAAGGATTTCCTTCGGTCGAGAATTGCACATTATTACGAGGAAAAATACAGAGCAGACATATAAGCCGTAAAATATATTTCGTTTATATATTATATGAAAATCACACTCCAGGCATCCAAGCTATAAAACATTATTGCTGCAACTGCATAGTCGGCCGAAGAACTGTAGGTTGCTGCGCTCATATCATGTCTGTAGTATGGTATTTAGATAGATAGATAGATAGATAGATAGATATGACAATGAATAGTTTAACTAATAAATCATTTATTTTAAAGTGTTGAAGTTTTTTTTTGTTTTGTATTATATTAATCAATTTGATACAAAACTTCCTACATATACGTTTTCTATGTACTGTAAGCCACTCAATAGAATCAAAAAACGTACAATATTTTTATGTTCATGTTCAGGCCCAAACGCCATACAAAGTGGTTGATGTCCTTTGTCCAAATTTATTTTGTGTCTGTATTATCCGAAACAGATCATGTTAGAAATCGCCATTTTCCACAGTTGAATTCTGACCTTATATCTGAACTACAAGAATGGCTGTATCAAGTAAATCAGTACGTGCGTAAGTTCAAAGCTGCATTGGAGTCAATTCAAAAAATCAGCAATGACTTTAAAACAATCATAAGTGCAGGTAGACGTCCTGTGGGTGAACACCGTGGAAGATTGTGTCTTCCGTACCCGTCGCAGATGAAGTTGCTGTTGTTTTAGTCATTTCATTTATTATTTATTTCATTTTATTTACTTAATTGATCAGGTTACATTATAACAACCGCCCCACAAAACCGTGTTATCGGTTTGACTGTGGGATCGAGTCTCCGTACAATAGTCGAACCATAAACATAACAAGAAACAATAACAAAGTAAACCTTTTATAACAGTGATTTATATCAATTCGCAGCTAACAAATAGTCAGGTAATATTTTTTAAGCTTACGTTTAAAAATGCGTTTAGAACCTTCGCGTCGAATACCCTCCGGCAAACTATTTAGCAGATACGGCAAGCGTTTTTTAAGTGTTCTATCACCAAAATAATTAAATATTCTGGGTATAACATAGCTGCCGGAGGCCATCGAGCGGGTGTTGAGCGCGTTATGAACCAATGTTAGGTTATGCTCTTGATCGCCATGGTTATTTACCGCTAGCAAATACTTGTGTTTTAAACTGACAGGTAAGATTTTACATATTTGAAATAATTTAGTATAATCGCTTTGACATTGTTCTTTAACTTTATTACTAACCAAGTTTCAAGAATCTCTCTCTCAGAAGAATCTAGTTGACCAGGCGTGTGAGACGCGTGACATCGTGTTGTGCCGATCGCCTGCAACGCATATACGAAACACCAAGCTTACGCCGCCAATCAATATCCATTAATAATTAATGGATATAAATATATATTAAATTATTTATTTTCATGGTAAAGATCAGGGTACAATATTGGACTGTAAAGACTGTAACTACGAGAGTCACCAATTTTCATAAAAAAATATTGGCACAGCAACATTATTCTTATCTTTTTTTACAAATAAGTCATAACCGTTTCGTATATTTGTAAAGATTTCGAGGTTTGTTCAGCCAATTTACTGTTGACAATTTTTTTGTAGGCATGTAGAAATAGAAACTGAACGTTTAGTGTACATTCGCACTAACAAGCGACGTTTACGCGCTGAAGAATACGTGCACTTGCGGGACGCCTTGCAATCAGATAATAACGTCTAAAATTTGGGGCGGTTAGTTAGTTGGTTAGTGATAGCAACCCAAACAACCTTTGTGTAATAATATACTCCGGGTGATTCCACCGCTAACATAGTATAATACACTTCTGGACACATCTATTGGCCCACCTTAGAGTTTAGGTTTCGATGGCCCCTACCGAAATATGATTGCTAGATTGAACAAAAACGGTTGATGCAGTTTTAAACCTGATACATTTTACCATCTTTTTCGATCGTATTGTTTTAAATTTGAATTCAGAATACCATACGACATGGAGCTACGCCTAACAAGTCGGATATGCGCCTTGTTAAAGGCAATTGATTTTTGAATAAAAAACATGTTTTATCAAATAAAGGTTTAATTTAATAACGCGTGTTGCCTCCATGGGCATCTACCACAGCTCTCATACGATTAGGCATAGAGTTTATCAACCGCTCTATGAAATTTTGAGGGATCATCTCCCATTCCTCTTCTATGGCAGTTTTCAACTCCTGCATCGTCTGGGCAACTGGCTGACGAGCCCTAACACGTCTTTTTAGCTCGTCCCACATGTGCTCAATGGGGTTCATGTCTGGGCTTCTGGCTGGCCAGTCCATAACTGTGATGTTCACATCCCGAAGATATTCCCTGACGATGCCGGCCGCATGGGCTCTTGCATTATCATGCATAAAAAGGAAATTTGGGCCCACATAGTCCGCGTATGGTATCACGTGAGGTTCTAAGCACTCACGAATGTACCTTTCAGCATTTAATGTTGGCAGCCGTGGTCCTGTAACAACCTCAAGTTGAGTTTTGCCGCTCGCGGATATACCGGCCCAGACAGTCCATGAGCCACCGCCATAAGCAACCCTCTCTTCAAAGCAGCATTGTGCGAAACGCTCTCCCTTACGTCGGTAGACCTTCTTCCTTCCGTCATTGCCATGTAACACAATTTTAGACTCATCAGAAAAGAGTACACGGCTCCAATCTTGCTGTGTCCAATTTAAATGACTGCGTGCGAAATGAAGGCGCGGTGTTCGGTGGGCTCGCGTTAGTTTGGGCCCATTAGCTGGCTTGTGTGGTACCATATCGCGTTCTTTTAACCTTCTCCGAACAGTTCGAGCGCTCACAGATACTCCGTGGAAGTCGCGAAGTTGGTTTTGTATCTCAATGGAGGTAAGGTGACGATTTCTCAAGCTGGTCGTCACGATGAATCGATCCTGCCTTTCAGTTGTGACCCGAGATCGTGGCCTTCCTTGGCGACGAACAAAGCCGCCAGTCTCTAGGTACCTCCGATAAACATTTCGGACCGCAGATCGACTTAAATTAAGTTGAGCACTCACGTTTCTTTGGCTGTGTCCGACCTGAATAAGTGCCACAGCGTGGCGGCGACTTCAGGTGAAGTATCCATAGATTATTAATAGAACCTCACCTTAATGTTAAGAATAAGTAATGTTTGTTGCAAAACCAAAGATATCAATCACTTTTTCAAGAATTAAATCCAAGTAAACCAATAAAACCAAGTTTTCTTAGTATTCGATTGTTTGATATCAACAAACAGGCTCCAAATTGTCTTTTGTTTCTTTAAATTCTGTGTTCGAAATTCAAAAAAAGACTATTGAATGAAATTGTGAATGTGCCAGGTTCAAAACTGCATAAAAACTTTTTGCTCGACCTAATATAAAATTTTAGCTAGGACCAAACGAAACTGAAAATACAAGGTGGGCCAATAGATGTGTCCAGAAGTGTATATGCAGCATTAACATAATCAAGTGTCTCATTGAATAAAGTTATAAGTCCTTTATTCGCAAATCGCAAATTATTTATTAGGCCGTGGCTTGCATTACCCTCTTCTTATTTTCTATAGCGGTCAGGTAACACGGATATTGAATGTTATGTTTTGTTTTTATTTTTGTTTTTCTTTTTAAAAAAAATCGTTGCCCCACGCTAGGAATGTCTCCTATGTCGTGGGTGCGTTTACCCGGAACAACTATCTGTAGGCCACACAAATATTTGTTTCGTGCGAGAATCGAACCCGCGACACGCAGCGCAGCAGTCGATCGCTCAACCATTGCGCCATCCGTGTCGCAATGACTCTGAGTGTCGCTCTTATCTTACGCAACGCTCTTATCTTACGACGCGTTTTAGATTTCGACAACCACGCGAACGAAGTCGCGGGCACAGCTAGTAGGTAATAATAAGGTACCTACATAATAAACAAAGAACATAACTTTTTGCAAAGAATAAACAAAAAACTCAATAAAAGTACCTACCTGAACCCTAAAAAAAAACATTAAAAGCAAAGCCTTATACTTACACATTAACACGCTTTCTACATTTATAACATTCAATTCATTAAATTCAATTTGTTTGGCGTAAATATTCATCCATACTTTAATAATAGTATACTAGCCCGCTTTTGCCCGCTTTTGCCCGCTTTTGCCCGCGACTTCGTCCGCGTGACTGTCGGTTATATTAACAAAGTAGTGTATGTCCTGTCCCAGCTATTTTCATACCAAATTTCATAAAAATCGGTTCCGCCGTTTCATTGTGAAAATGTAGCAGACAGCGTACTTTCGCATTTATAATATTAGTATGGATTTAATCCATATCCATCCATACTTTATACTTTAATATTACAAATGTGAAAGTAACTCAGTCTGTTACGCTTTCACGATGAAAAGGCTAAATCGATTTTGATAAAACTTGGTATGAAAATAGCTTGAACCCTGGGAAAGGACATATACTACTTTTTAATCCGCGACTTCGTCTGCAACCGCGATAACCGAAATTCACGCGGACGAAGTCAGGAAAACTTGTATTTCTACAATTACATAATTTGCAATCAAGTTTTTTCGTCATAATGAGTAAATTACGTATAAAAATCGAACCCACAACCAGCACCGCATCAGCTCAGACACTGTGTGAACTGATCGATCTATACATTAGCATCGATCTTGTAAACATTAAAAATTGCAAGTCATCCTCCATTCAGAACATAGTCTTCACCATGCAAATATTAAATATATCTATGGTCTTCACCATAAATGCAGTTTTATCACAATGTTGTGCTTCCATTTCTCCACAACAACAAAGGTACACAATGTATTCTTAAAGTACACAAAGCAACACACACGGTGTATAAAAGTACACAAGCGGAAGCCTTTATAAGCCGCATTTGGACCCACCTGCCGGCCACCTGTTGCCTGTTCGTTTCAAATACCAGAGAAAGTTTACACTTGAAGTATTTATACTTTTGTTTGCTTACCTTACTAGGTAAATCATAGTGTTTTGAAACTAAGTTCATTTGAAAGTGCATTAAAGTCCATATTACAATCACTTCACAGCATATCTTTAATTAAACGGAGGTACTGGACTGATTCTGATGCTAAAAGGCTATATTTTAACAACAAAGAATTCATCAGAAAATGCCGGCGGACAAAGTAGCGGGTAAAATCTAGTGTATGGATAAATTACTAGATTCATAGGTCGGTTGTCAATGCATTCAAACGTCAATCGAGGAAAAATAGCCGAAAATCTTGTTTCGTATTTTTTTTCTTACTAGTACCACACCCGCGACACTTCATACAAACGAAACGATATAATTGCCTACACTACTACAAACATAGCCAACTGTACAGATACGTGTGTGTGTGTGCGTTAATATCACTAGGGCTGTCACTGCCAACGCGAGCGCGCGATACCGGCCTCAACACAAGTGATTCTCTCTCATGTAGGTACTCGATTCTTTCAAGGTTTGAAATTCGAACTTCCAAATAGGTAAGTTGGTACTTATCAAGAAGTTTGTCGCTTTAGTTAAAATTCGTCATCCACCTCACGGTCATTTCCTCATTACATTTAGGAGGGAATGAAGGTTGATGAGGGAATGATTTACACAGTATTCTACAATACTTTTAGTTTTTTTATTTATTTCTTCCAACTTGTATTTTATGGCATTTGGTTTAAAACAGGTAAGTGCGTGTATATGTCATAGTTTAATGTGATAAAAATTACGTAATTTCATATATGTATTATGATTTGTTTTTAAATATAAAATATTATGTATAAAATATTTCGATTTTCTTTTTCACAAATGAGTGAATACACGTTTCTACGCGCCACGAGTCAGCCCATGAACTGGAAGATGTTGCCAGAGCCAATGCGGCACGTCTAGACGTGAGGAACAGTGTTTCGGTGGGGGGCGGAGCGTGTCGCTACTGTACGATAGTACTAATACTTATACTGTGCTAGTACTATTAGATTGCAAACTAAATGTCCCTCATTTTACTGAAGTGACCTTGAAAGAAAATATTCTACTAAATTGGTACTGTTATTACCACAACAGTACCAATTGCAGTGAATTTAGTAGTAGGTACTGTGGAGGCTGCATGAGTTTATGATGCAATAGCCATTAAATAGTAAACTTTATGAGAGAATACTCAGCAATCTTCTAGAATAAGTTCAAATCGTAGATTTGTATTGTTTTGGATATGACATAAGGGAGTTCTCAGCCTGATCTTGTCACGGGCATACGTAATAATATCTTGATTACAAAGCAGTTCCAAATAACAGTGGTTTGATTCTAAGTATTTAAAGAATAAACCTCTTATATCACGCCACAACCCGGTGCCAGTAAGAAGCCCTGCAGCTGGACTTCTGATAGTACCAACCAGCAAAGTCAGTAGTAACAGTTAGTACTAATTGAGTAGAATATTTTTATTCAAGGTCCCTTCAGTAAAATGTGGGACATTTTGTATGTCACTGTGGCTGAGCGATTGGCTGCTGCTCTGCATATCGCTGGCCTACAGATAGTTGTTCGGAGTCTGGTTGTTTGTGTCCATGTCAATTTCACCAACGAAACAGGAGAAATTCTTAATGTGGGACAATGTTTTTTTTTAAGAAATAATAAGATTCGGAACTAAACATTCTACTCAAGATCCCTAAATACTATGGGTGCCTATCGGAAAATTTAGTCGGTGGTAATGCGACATAGATAACCAGGTGAACGCCATCCATCAGGATTTCTCCAACGACATATACAAGATAAGGTAGGCAGGTTTTAATTTCCACTTTTTACGTTTTAAAAATGCATAGCTACTTGCATTTACCAGCATAACGAACGGACGGAGATGGCTATAGGGACAGACGTACAGACAGAATAACGGTCCAGGCGCTAATTGATTCACTTTGTCGTCTAGGGCGTCGCGAACAAGTCAATTCGAATTTTTTGCTGTCTTTTATTCAATTTCCTATAGTTGTTGTATGTTTTGTTTTACATTGCTGGGGTGAATTTAAAATTGTAAGTTCGGTTTTTAAAAGCAGTAGCGTAACCCCAATGGACTGTAATCACCAATCCCTTTGCCAAGTGTGGTGATTATGAATGGCAGTGTCGATAAAACCATTGCAGATAACATTTTATTTATTTTCTTTTAGCACTACGAATTTCGCCGTGTCGTCAATACGTCACTGTAAAACATTTTGTTCTTGTATCGCGGTTACGGTAGTACTAATACTTATACTGTGCCGCGGTCCTATACTGATCTGTAAGTTGACTGTTAAGTTACAATGGCAATTAACTTCGCATAAAATCGCCCAAAAATTGGCGTGCGAAGATTTCACAAAACTTGTTCCGGGTAATGCGTGTTTTTGAAAAAGTCTTGGTTTTTGGTAAAATGTTTGTAATTGGAGAATGGAGATTCTATCTCCATTACAAGTGCAAGGTTTCTGTGAAGCTGTTTTTTTTTACCAATGTATGAGTGCATTATGAATGGCCAAAGTTATCTTTGTGCAAAAAAGCATTTTCGGACGTGTTTACTGAATTTGTTTTTCAAAAATGTTTTTTTTTTCTTCTTAGCATAGAAACGAGTGGTTTTTTTTCATACTCCTCCGCGGTTGTTTTCTGATTAATTTCGTTGAAAGATCCAAGACAGTTGTAACGTTTCTCCAGGACTCCTCGAGCTTCATTGTCTCGGCGCTCTTCTGGTGGTCGCCACTGTCGATTCTGGTTTACGACGATAGTCTATACAATTTGTTCAAGCATACGATGATTGATCTGTACACTTGTGATGATGGAAAACCCGGGGATGATGAATTAAACCGCCCGTGTTGAGTGTGGTAAAATCACTGATTTATTCTACTTAGCCAGTTCGCTAAATGATCGCTCGTATGCAAACACTGATGTAGCTTAACCTACTTAATGTTACGAAATGTGCGGGTTCACCGTACATCTGGCTTTCAGGAGTTGCAGTCGTTTGGGAATAGTGTGGCGGACTTATTTGCAGCAAGGTCACATCGCGGTCGTAACAACGCAGAATGATCGATGCCTACATTACCTACATCCAAACGTATTCATTCATCTCCCACATGAACAAGTACGAGTACCTATTACCTTATGTGTTACATTCGTAAACATATAATATCATCGTTAAGTAGGTCCAATTAAGCATAAAATTCTGTTTGGAACGTAAGTAAAACCACACGGGGTCGTGAGTCCGGGTAAGTCAATTAGAACACCCTAATTTGAATGAGGTAGGACACTGGTACAGGCGGAAGCGGGTAGCAGATTCAAGGGTCACGGTCACGTGAAGTTAAGATGATTTTGTAAATGGTTGGCCTGTAAAAAGGAATCGGACAGTTATCTTTTAAGATTGAGGAAACTATCTGATGAATCAGGTGGCTATTATCTTGGTATCGGTAAACTGCGACCAATTGTCCTGATGTCCTGAAACACAGGCCCCAAGCCCAGCTTAGGCACCAGTCTTCCACAATATTTATGCTTACCTGAATTGTGTATTTTTGTTAAAACTTACACAATTCACAAGCATCATATTGTAGAAGTAGAAATAATGGCGTTAATAATTTTGCATGTGAAACTACCCCTTGATCGCATGCGGGACTGCTCAGAAAAGTTAAAAGTAATATGGATTTTCTCTTTGGAATTTCTCAGTAGGAGCCCGAAGTTTGGAAGTTGGCTGTGCAACAACCCCGAGCCTAGGAAAGTTGCCTAACCAGTCTCCGGCCGGGTCGGATTGCCGTCTTATTGTACTATGTGAGTGAGGGAAGAGGGAGTGCACCTGTGTTTGCGCACACACTTGTGCACTATTAAATCTCCTGTGTACTTGGCCGGACTCTATTGAGATTGGCCACCGTGGCAAAAATTAGACACTAGATGAACTGATGACCTGGTAAAGGTTGCGGGGATCCGCTGGTTGCGAGTCGCACGGGACCGGTCAATGTGGCGACACTTGGGGGAGGCCTATGTCCAGCAGTGGACGTCTGTCGGATGAAATGATGATGATGATGTCTAACGCGGTGACTTACGTGGGTGAAAACAACAACCAGTCGAAACCTATTGAAGTTTCCTACGTTGTCAAATGAACGTTGAGTGCGGTGCGGCGCAGCGCGAAGCGAAGCGAACGGCTTGACGTTTTCGCGCGAAATGGGTGCGGTGCCGTGGTTTTTTGTTTTTTGTAATAATGAGGGAAGTAGAAATTGTAATATAATTCCTAACAAGAACTTCCTATATTCTGGGAAAAGTGAACAAAAATTATCACAACCGGTTATTATCGTATCATGACATGTACAGAGCTCACTGAACGAAGGCGAGCGACGGGCGGTTCGCACGCACGTAGGATAGTGCCGCCGCTTCGCATCGCTTTGCGTTGAATTCGCCTGTCACCGCATCGGGTCGCTTCGCGATCGCGTTCGCTTTGAACCGCCTACGTAAGACGCCGCGTAAGAATAAGCTGCCGCCCAACCTTTGAATACCAACTATTTTTATTAGTTCCATGTTATGTAAAAGTTTGAAGTCCAACATCAATCATGAAAGTTACTTATAGCACTTGATGATTGATCGGTCTTCTAGGCAACACTTCACGAGGTTAGTGAAAGAAAAGTTCGGTACACAAGCCTTTTACCCTTTACCTCAGAATAGGAAACAAAAGGCAGATAGACCGCGCGGAGCACTGAGAGTGAAGCCAAAAAAGCCAAATACAAATTCAAAAGCGACCTACAACGCGCTTCGTGCTGTACTGACCCGAGTCAGTATAGCACGAAACGCCGCATCGTTAGGAAAAGCAAATAAATAAACAAAAGCAAATTCAAAAGCGGATACAATCACGAGATTGTAGGTATTCGCTAATTTTGTATTTGCTTTGGTGGCTTCACACTTAGTGTTCCGCGCGGTCTATCTGCCTTTTGTTACATAATCTGAGCCTTTACCTTCTTCTTTCTCGCGTTTCTCTTGTCACTATAACCTCATCCTGTACGTGTTAGCGTATTCTTTTTGACAAATATCCTTCATGACGCGTCTAATTACTCTGTACCTACATTTTAACGTACATTAGAGCTTACTGTGAGTAGCAGAACCTAAGATTTTGAAACATTTTACGCTTATTTTCTCAAATTTAATATGCGAGTAAGTAAGGCCGGAATTTTTATATTCTAAAAGTTAATATAAGTAAAGTTCAAGAATGAGGCCTATTTTCTGTTCATACAGTTCTTTTTCTGAGCAATTGAATGTTCAGAAAAAAACTTATTGGAATAATTCACGGAATTTCATTACTGTAGGCCTAGCAGGAGCGTGCCATCGTAAAAGTATTCGATTCGAGTCGAGTTGCGAATTGGAAATACGACTATCCTCTAGAATTTTGTTTTTTGTACAACATACAAGTTTATTTATTTTATTAAAACATGTGTATACATACAAATGTTAGATGTTAAAAGTTCGGTTTTACTGCCATGTTTGGCCAGTGACGTCACCATCTGCCTAGAATTTTCCTAACTATGTTGGGGTGACCGGCTTCAAGTCTAACTGTATGCAGCTGAATACCAGTGTTTCAGTGTGGAGCGACTGCCGCACGATACCTCTTGGTATGACTGGTTGTCAGACTTTCTGGCTTCTGGCTACCCATAATAACTGTCAAAGACCTACGAATGCACGCATTCGACAGCAGCTGAACCCAACGGATTTACGTGCTTTTTTAGGCATAGAGGGGTCTAGGTTTGAAACGGATGGTCACCATTCCTCGGACTGACCGTGGCAAGCGTAGCTGAACCATTACCGACTTTACTTAACTACGAGGCTGTCACGATCCGATCACCGATCAGTATGAGTAACCCCTTCATGCCAAATAAATGTTATGTTCTGATCTGGTATCTCTAATTCAAAAATCGTTACGCGCCAATTTACGGTACGCTTACTTACGTTTGATAGTGAGGTCATGAGTAGGTGCCTTATCTTACTATGGGTCACAAACAGTATAACAAAGACCATAATATTGAAGCAACAAACGGAAAGCAAATGCAATTATTTCCGAGAACTGTATAAATAAAAATAAACACTCAAACGGTTGATGACTTCCTAACGTATTTATTTAAGTAAAATGTTGTCAAGCCAATGGATCTTAATGAAAAAGGTTCCTGCCTTAATACACCTGCATCGCAACAGTAATGCCTTGGGCAAGGGAATGTCTGTTGCGTTGTTTTAACAGGGTTATGGAAAAGTATTTGCTCACCTGAGAGCAAGGCGCTATAAAATTGAAACCTCTTTTTTTAACAAACGTAGATACTGCATAGGTTTTAGCTGGTATAGCCATTTTCCTCTTCTTCTAATGCCTTTTCGCACCATGAAGGTTGACAGTCAGGTTCAACTATGAAAAGAAAAAACACAAAATATAAAGGTTACAGAAGGACCGCTCCCATCTTCGAAAATAATAATTACCTTAACTTGCCAGACTCATTAGGGCTGCTACTACTGTATTGACTCTGTAGATTTTATTTGTGACAATATCGAATTTTATTGACTCTGGTTAAATCTTTGCAAGTTGTTTCTATAAAATTTTTCCCGTACGTCATGAAATGTCAATTACATCATTTTGATCATTCATTTTGACAACACCTGTCGCTAGTCGAGGCTGAAGTCTGCTTGAAACTGCCTGAGAATACCTGAAAACCCGTAATGTCAATGTGTGCGTGCGAAAAATTGCGGTTTGTTCTGAGTGGTCTCTCTGCTCAAGCGCGCCGCAGCCTTACATACTTTGTGGAAAACCCCAACAATTTAAATAGTCTGAGATAATCAAGATTCGAAAATAGAACGATAGGACTTGACAGTGCACGAGGCTAACAAGCGGTGTCTACTTGAGTTCCAATAATCCTATCCTTGCTAGCTTAACATATAATTTTGATCTAGCTTTTGCGTTCTCGCAATGATATATGACGACACGGTTGGCGCAGATTCCCGCCCAGGGTAAACATTTGTATGATGAGCATTTGTATTTGCCTTGTGTCTGGGTGTTGTTTATCTATGTATGTATGTATTTACAAAAAAAAAATGTATTTGTGTATGTATATCAGCTGTCTGACACCCATAGTACAGGGTCTCCCTAGTTTCGGGTCAGATGGCCGTGTGTGAAAATGTCCCCACATATTATATTATTATTATTATATCAGCGTTTGATTTCGGTAGAAAATAGTACCTTAACCTTTTGTACACCACAATCATGTATAGATAACAAACCAAATATTGTGCCCAGCACGCTACCACAGTATAAGTATTGGTACTACCGTACAGTAGCGTTCCTCAGTTCCTCACCTCTTCTCTTGTCAAACCTGTAAGGGGAACTCCTTCAAGTTCAGGGCTGAGACTCGCGGCGAGTAGACATGTGTATTCGTTCACTTGTAAAAAAAATTGTGACGGTTCGTTGTTGTACTCGGATGTGAAAATTATATTCATGAATGTGAAAATTATATTCATGAGACTAGAAAACATCGTTTTAATTCAAGTACTTATTTAACAATTTCTTCTCGTTACAATAATTTTTGGGTACTTATCCGGAAATTCAAACAATCTTGAAATTAAATTTTAAAATATACAGAACCTTCTTTTCATTTACATAACTACTTCTTGTCACATGAATCCTTGGTAGGTACTTACCACGAAGTAACTATTATACTCACTTCGTGGTACTTACCTATTTGAAAGTTCGAATTTAAACCTTGAAAGAATCGAGTACCTACTTGAGAGTGAGAAACACTTGTGTTGAGGCCCATTTCGCTCGCTCGCTCGCTCTCGCGCGCTCGTGGTGGCAGATGACAGCCCTAGCGTTATTAAGGGCGCGTATTTGATTTAGCGCAACTCAAAATCTAAACGATTGCTAGAACGGCGTAGTAACTTTGACACACACTAGTACAATACAATGGTCTGTTTGTGTGCATCAGAAAAAACGCACGCACGAATCATTGAAATTGATCGGCAAACGACGGCGCGCGATGTTTCACAGTGCTTTTTAAAATAATTGTCTAAAATAAATGAGTTCGTGCAACGGACTGAAAAATATTCTGTATATTTAACATATTAATAACCTTTATTTTTATGAAATAAATATATCAGTTATGTTTTTATTCGAATACTGGTGAAAAAAAATTGACAAAGTGATCCAATTTTGTACCTTTTCAACATTGTTTTTTAATACATAATAGTAATATTTTCGTAATGTTGGCTCTGTAGTAGACTTTAAGACTGGATATCCTCTTGGAAAAACATAATATTTTGGCATACTGTAATGGTCGTATTCGTCCTGAAAGTTAACTCTGACGTCTATTTTCATAAAACGCTATGAAAACATTGTCTTCGCTTTAAAAAGCCATAATTAAAAATTATACTTTTACGCTGTAGTTCCCTAAATCAAGACTGAATCTTTCTAAACCTGTAATTGTCTTTAAATAATCTGCTTATATCATTACGATATTGCTCTGGGCAAAACGCAAAATCGTGAAGTTTTCGTCACGAATCGAAAACACGCACGTATTTGTACAGTCTATTGTTTTGGTAGTAGTGTAGGCTATTATATCGTTTCGTTTATATGGAGTGCCGCTACAGTCACAACTACATGGCAGACAGATTTCTATACGTAATTTCATTGAGTAGTAATTGTAGCTTGGCCAAAGGGCACGTTTTTTGCTTTTTTGGCGTGGCGGTCTGAGCATTCTGAGGAGTCCAAACACAACTACAGTACGTAGGTATGTACATAACCACTACTATACTGCTCAAATTCATAGGTACCTCTAATAAGTTTGCATGCCTGTTTTCAAGTGACATTAATTAAACTTGGTACAGCTGAGGCTTCGTCTAAAGTCCTTTTAGTAGCCTTCCATTTTTTTGGTGGAAAATAAAGCTAGTCTCTGATTAAGTTTCTGCCTAAAAATAGTAATGAGTTGGGCGTTTTTGATCGTCGGTTGCTTTATTAATAATGTAAAGTTAATTAAATTGTGTCAAAAGTATAAAATCGTAAAAATGAAATGAGTAATGGTCTCTCTATAGGTAAATAAGCATCATCATTAACTTTTCTTACAGTTTTGTTTAATTTTTGAGTAATGGTCATGCTGTGCAAATAGGTACCTACATATTTGGGAATACAGTTGCAATCTAAACTTTAACTCTGTGCTACCTATGCAATGTATTGTCTGTATTTTGTTTTATGTTTCTTAATATAATAACTATACCAGCGTATTATTATTGTTTCTCTGCAGGATAGAGGCCTCAACGCGGGTTGAGGATTTCAATTCAGTCTTGACTTTATTACAAGTCCAGATTTTACTATGCTATATTCCTTAAGGGGGTACCGAGCAAAATCATTCAAAACAGTCGTCACTGTTAAAGTGATATTAGGTCTTTACATATGAAATTGCCGCTCGGTATCAAAAAATTAAAAATAACTTTTTTTAAAACAAATTATATATTTAGTCAATCGAAGTATGCACCATTGTTATCGATATACTTCCGCCATTTTATCGGGAGCTCATTGATCCCTTTGGTAAAAAAATCCTAGGAGCGAGAATCGATGAACTGCTTGAAGGCTGTTTTAACTGCCTCATCAGAATTGAATTTTTATCCTTGTAAAAAGTTGTCCAAATTTCGGAATAAGTGGTAATCGGTTGGGGCAAGATCTGGAGAGTATGGTGGGTGACGCAGAGTTTCCAGTCGCAGCTCCTCTAACTTGGCGACGGTCTGATGTGCAGTATGTGGTCGAGCGTTATCCTGAAGGAGCAATGGGCTAGAGCAATTTACCAGTCTCGGTTGTTTAATGGTGAGCTTTTCCATCATTGTTTGCAACTGTTGACAATACATGTCTGCAGTAATCGTCTGACCTGATCTCAAGAAGTTGTAGTGGATGACACCAGCACAGGACCACCAAACACTAACTAGAATCTTCTTTTTGGTCAGTTTTCGCTTGGGGCAAGGTTTTGCCGGTTCTCCAGGGTTAAGCCATTGTGATGATCGCTTGCGATTATCGTACACGATCCACTTCTCATCACAAGTGACAATACGATTTAAAATTCCCTCATTATTGTGACGATGGAGCAAAGAAGCGCAGCAACCGATGCGTGTTTGTTGGTGTGCTTCAGTCAATTCGTACGGTACCCACTTTTCGAGCTTTTTTACTTTTCCAATTTGACGCAAATGGATAATGATTGTTTTGTCACTTACTCCAAAGGCTGCTGCTAATTCAGAAGTGTTTTGAGATGGACCCGCTTCCACTATCGCCTTTAATTCTTCATTATTTACTTGAGTATCCGGTCGTCCACGAGGCTCATTTTGTAAATCAAAATTTCCAGAACGGAAACGTTGAAACTAAAAACGCACCGTTCGTTCGTTAGCGGTGCTTGGCCCGTACACGTCGTTAATCCTTCGAGCCGTTTCTGCTGCACTGGTGCCACGGTGGAACTCATATTCGTAGATACCGCGAATTTTTAATTTCTCCATTGTTGTTGCTATAGCAATTTTCAAGCCCAAACAAATGACGTGAAAACAAATGAAACACGAATTTTAGAACAATATTCTTTGGTCTATAATTTGAAATAATTTTGAATTTGGAATTCCTATTCAAACACAAAATATTTGATTTCAAAGTTGCCAGTATTAAGTATCGGCAATTTCATATGTAAGGACCTAATATAATCAATACTTTTACCATAATTGCCATAAAAAATATGTAATGAATACCACAGTGAATGTGTTAACCGATTATCGTTGGGAAAAAATAAGAATACTGTTTAATTTAATAAACAAAAATACGTAAAGTGGTACAAAAATCTTTAAAAAAATCTCGTATTTAGTTGTCGCTTAGTTATTTTATTATTAATTTTTGTTTTAATTGACGCGCTGTTTTGAATCATACATACATACGTTGCGTATGATTCAAAACAGCGCGAAAAATTAATAATAAAATAACTAAGCGACATTTCGAAAATGTTAAAAACTACAAATTGTAGTATGAATGTTAAAGATTAATATGAATTCAAGTTTGTGAAAAAAAAATACAGTTTACTGACAAAACTTAACTAAATACGAGATTTTTTTAAAGATTTTTGTACCACTTTACGTATTTTTGTTTATTAAATTAAACAGTATTCTTATTTTTTCCCAACGATAATCGGTTAACACATTCACTGTGGTATTCATTACATATTTTTTATGGCAATTATGGTAAAAGTATTGATTATATCACTTTAACAGTGACGACTGTTTTGAATGATTTTGCTCGGTACCCCCTTAACTGATACCAGTGATGCCCAACGTATCGTTTCTAAATAAAATAAAAGTTTACATACAAAATGGTCACCAAGACAGTAGTTGAACTATCTTCACAATCCATTTCCCTCCCAAAGTAACCCTTTACACTAAAAAACACGAAACAAATGATCTACAAAACACCACATAGATCACAACAAATCAGGTTAGGCCTCATTACAATGACGTCATTGAATGATGACACCTACCCCCGTCAAACTGACGGCCATACCGGAGCGGTGACGGGGGATAGCCGTCGTATTGACGGGGTGACAAGGAAGGACGGTATTGACGGTCTAAGCCTCGATGTGCGAATTTGTGAAACAAAAGTGTGTTCGAGGAAATATGACGTGTATTATTGTTTGTTTTCGGCTGACAGGTCATTATAATGCGTTTGTCATCTTGTTTGATTCAGAAAAAAGATTAAAGAAACTGTAGGTATTGACAGCGGGTTTCATGCAACACATCGTCTAGTTATACTACTTTGGTCAATATGTTATGAAACTCGGTGAAAGGTTGTAAAGTCAGTTTTTATAACTTAATTTCAATATAATACGTAATGGAAAATATTTTTGAAAAGATTTTGAGTTATCGTGTAATAATTATACCAGCCTATTATTGACCCAACGCAGGAAAAAGGCCTTTTCTCATTTAGAGAAGGCACGCGTGTTGATTACCACACTTGCTCAAGGTGGATTGGCGATTTCAGACTTATATTAATTTCAAGTAGGTACAGGTTTCCTCACGATGTTTTTCCTTCACCGATGTCAGTAATATCCAAGAGAGAAGAGAGAGAGAAAGATATTCAAGAGTGAAGTGTTTCAGAAAGTATATGAATTAAGTACCTAAAAATACCGAAAAATATCACATTCATACTTACCCGTGCCCTATTGCGTACCCATAGACTCTTGCACTAAAGATAGACACCTTAACCACAGGGTCAGCAAGACGATATTATAATTGTATGTAATTTTAAAATTTAAATGACACAAGCTTATATAATAGTTATAGTGCTCTTATATTTACTACAAACATTGATTTTAGTCACTAATTGACCACAATATAAGTAGACTTTATCTATTCACGAACAATTTAAAAAGCAACTGTTACTAAGTCTACATTGTGGAATGCAATAAACAATTGATATCGTATGGAGTACGCAATCAAGAATTTCATCTTAAGAGCGCCCTTCCCCATCAATCGAACTTCAACGCGAGCGTGATTGAAATTTTTTTTGTTTCAACCAACGCAAAGCTCGAAAACAAACGAGTGAGTGAGTACGCGATAACATCACAGGAAAATTGGCGCGCGGAAATTTCACAAAACTTGTTCCAGGACATACGTGTTTTTGAAAAAGCCTTACAGGTTCTTGGTAATAATGTTTGTAATTTAGAATCACCTTTACATGTGCAAGGTTTGTATGAAGCTATTTTTTTTACATTTTCAATGTATGAGTGCGTTATGAACGGCCAAAGTTCAGATAAAATTGTGCGAAAAAGCTGAGTTTCGAACGTGTACACTGAATTAGTTTCTCAAAAAAGTTTATTTTTGGCTTCATACAAACCTAGATTTTAACCACAAGATACCTGGGTGTTAAAAATATTTAGGAAATAATTTGTTATAAAGCCGTAATCACGTACGAGCGTTCGTATGGTAAATATGACGGGATGGGCGCTCTTAAGAAGCCAGCTGGTTCGTATTAATATTGTGTACCTACTACTGACGATCGACTGTACTGTCAAACAAACAAAGATTTCTTAATAAAGAAGTTTCTGCTAGTGTAACATAACAACCTGAACAAAAAGCTGCGATTCACCAACATACGTATGTCTGAGAACAATAGCCACTTACACACTCACTTATAGCCAGATGATAACCACCGAAAACTAATAGTTACCAGAATATTGGAGGACAAGCGGCCTAGAGAAAAAAGAACAATGCACTAGACTGAAAAGATTCGCACCACACTTAACATACAGGTCACCAAGTGGTTCAAAGCCGGAGGAGTTGGTCTATTCTGTTACAATCTCCCTCGGTGAACACCTGACAGGTGAAGTGAGCTGTCATCCGTCCAGATGCTAGGGATTTACAACGCACTATAATCGGATGACAGCTCACTTCACCTGGGTGTTCACCAAGGGAGACTGTAGCAGAATAGCACTGCAGATGGCGCAATATCGTCCGCGGAAAATTGATGGGTGATTCTCTGATGGCACACGACCCCCAGCATTTTGGAAACGATGCACGGAGGAAATGTAACATGATTATGATATCAACTACTATACGGAATACTAAATTACGCCGTCATTATCACCCCTTATCAGTTAACTAACAGCCACAAACTACCCTTTGGTTACATCACCATTACAAATCATAATCTTCAATTAATTCAATTATTCAATTAATGCTACCTATCTGTAATCATATAGAGTAATTGATGTTGGGTGATTAATGAAAGTGGTATTATTAGTTAGACAAATATAAAACTTAATTAGATGACATGGTTAGTGCAGTGGGTTCTTTATGCTCTTGGCCTAGTTCTGTTCTGTCTCCTGCATGATATAGAAGGAATGTTGTTTGAAAAAATGAAGGAAGGATGTTTCTTCTTACTCCTCCGCTGTTCTTTATTAGTCAATTTAGTTGCGGGATCCAAGATAGTTGAATTGTTACTTCAGGACTCGTCGAGTTTCATTGCTTCTGCGCTTTTCTGTTGGTCGCCACTGTTGATTAAGGCTTTCTGCTGTTACAGTGGTTTAAGAATAGTGTGTTGGGCTTGCACTAATTTGTCTAATTTGTGTTTATGTACGTATAAGATTTTATTTAAAACTGTCTTTGTATAAAGATTTGTATAATAATTATAATAGATAATTAAACTCACGACACGTAACACAGAACTTCTTTTTCCAACCACTGCAACAATCATGCTATTCTTATGTCTTTTTATAATCTTCTAAAATTACAGAACCCTAACTTCAAGCTACATATTTCAGCCTTATAATACCCCGGAAGTACCCGATACCCTTGCGAAAGTAAGCCGTGACCCTGTATGATATAATATATTAAGACCGCCATCTATTTAGAAACCGGTAGGCTGTCCTTCCTTACGCAAAAACGTTGGAGTATGAATGAGGAGTAGAGCACCTTTTTGCAATGATGTCTGAGTACTACAAGTATAAAGTAATCAGCTACGTGAAATCATTTCTTTTTTGTCAGATTTACTGTCAGGTGCAGTCGCGGCGGCCCGAGAAGAAGATAGCGGGACACCTTGAATGACTTCTTCAGAATTGGCGAGAAGAGGTGAAGAGGTATAATCTCGAGAGAAATTAAGGGAATTCCTTGGCCCAGAAGTGCGAAATGGCAATCAAAAGAACTATTTCGAAGAATGTGTTGTTATAAGTCATTCTTTAAAATACAGTTATAAGATCGGACGGACGGAAGGGGTGTCGTGTTACCCAGTAACTATGTTGTGAAGATCAGATAGCCTGTCACTCCATGTAAATCATAATATTCAGCTGCATCCAGTGAGACTGGAAGCCGACCCCAACATAGATGCAACAAGGCCAGGCAGATGATGATGTATTTTTATAAGATAAAAAGCGTTTATTTGCAAGAATACGACATATACAGGTTATTAAACAACTGTAATTTATATTCACCATACAGAACGTAAGATCGATACCTAGTCTCATTTATACTCCTAAGCCCCCCAAAGTAATTTCCATAACAATACCAACCCGACCAAAAGGAGAGGTCGCTAATTACACTATATTTTTTCCACGCGACTGACAGGACAATTTTGCAGGGTAGGTAGATTCAAGTTTAGCCACGGGTTAAGGGGTTGTCTTCGCTTGTTTATGGTAAACTGCAAAATTGACCATGTTTTAGTTACTTGGTTATAAGATTAGTATATAAGTTATGTTCACTATCCAGTATCCACCACGACTTTGTAGATATAAGTTAAAGAAATGAGTTCGCAAATAATAAATCTATGTATATTTAGCATGTTAGGGAATTAGGTGTCGAACTAATTCTGTTACAAAGTTTTATTGTGATTGTACTTAAAGATGGGAAATACAGTTGTTTCTAGAATTTTTAGGGTCGGCATTGTTTTTGAAAGAAAAAAAGAAAATTAAATGTTAGGTTAATAAGTACCTATGTAGATATTGATCTAATTTATCACATTAGATAATTCTTATCACGTTTTTGTATCTATTCTCTTGGAATTATTTAGGACTTTGAATTAATTCTGAAGTATACCACCAGTTTTATATTCGTCAGGTATAGGTACAGTCAGCCATTTCCATAATACTTCAATAAATACGTATTTTTATCTCAATTAATACGGAATACTAAAAAGTCTTAATTTACTGAAGTGACTTCGTAATTAATACAGCAAGGTCTTCCCGGGAGCTAATTTAGTAGCAAACCGTAAGAAATTACCATTTTCAGTAGGACTCGGCAAAAAAATGGCATTAATTATAACGGCTTGCGATTCCATTTATTGTAAAAAAAGAAAAAAGAAAGAATGAAAATGTGTTTTTTTTTTTACGAAAACTGTATAATGTAATGTGGGGTTAGGATTTGTGACGCAAGAAAAATGGTTCGCAGTAAGACAACAAGACAACAGTTAATTTATTATATAAACAATGTGGATTTTAATCGTCTTAAGGGGCTATTAACCGACTTTTACAGATTTTAAACTGACAATCACGTCAAAATGTGCAGTGTAAATGATTTGAAAAAAATATATGTTAAACTAGAACATTCTCTTAATCACTTAGTAAGTGAATATTTTTAATTATATTCATATTATATAGTTTAATTAATACGTGAAGTTGTGTCTGACGCGGACAAAACATTGACAATCACACAAAATCTACCAGGTATAATTAAACGAAACTTACACCATCTTACAGACAATTTTATTATCTATCTTTTAGTATACGCCTTTTTTTTTAATTTTGAAAGAATACTACTTTTATTTAATTTTTTCGACTAAACTTTGAGAGTTTTGGACGCGTGGTTGTCAGTTTAAAATCTGTGAAAGTCGTTTAATAGCCCCTTAAAACGGCAGCTCACTGTAGGTATCCAGTGACTGCTAATCTTACTCACTTTGTTCATACATTTTCGGGTTACTATTCGCAAACCACTGCAACTCCTGTAAGCCAGAATCAATATTAGCGACCGCCAGAAAAGCGCCGAAGCAATGAAGCTCAACGAGTCCCAGGGAAACGATTCAACTGTCTTGGATCCCGCATCGAAATTAATCAGAAAAGAACAGCGGAGGAGTAAGAAAAACATATTTTCCACTTCCTTCCAAATCAAGCAGGAGACAGAACAGAACTAGGCCAACAGGCACAAAGGTACGTTTACAACTGGGAGAAGCCCAGTTGTCAAGCACCACGGATCATAGTTGACATAATTATTGGAATCGGACTTAAGACCGGCAGAAACATTATTTTAATTAATGTTGACCATTTCTATTTCGCGTCTAGCGATATTTATTTTAATGTCTGATTTGATGAGTGAAAACGACTAAAATGCCACACCAATTCCACCTGATTACCTACCATTGTAATAATATTCTAATTAACTGAATAACATTTGATTAGAGCAAACACTGAGCCTGTCATGGAGCTAATTATGTACATTTGTCATTCCAAATCAACGTACAGCCGACTGACGTAGACTTGACGTGGTAATGCAAATCATTCCCTACCTGTTGATTTTCATTACTGTTAATTAATTCAAGCTGTATTATTGTGGGATCTAATCTGGGCTATCTATTGCTGTCAACTGGATGTGATGTGTCCAGGAATGTAATGTTCATTTGGTGGTCTTGGTTTCTGGAACGGAAAAAGGATTATTCAAGGGCCACCGTCCGGATCGAAATTTCTCACACATTTTTTAACTCCGAATCATCATCTGCCTAGCCTTTTCCCAACCATGTTGGGACGATTTGCAGTCTAACCGAATGTAGCTGAATACCACTGTTTTATAATTAGCGTCTGCCTAGCTGATCTCCACAACCCAGTTAGGTAACACCATACCGTTAGGTAAGACTGGTTATCAGGCTTTCTGGCTTCCAACCACGCATAACTACTGTCAAAGATCTACGAATGAGAGCCGGGACCAACGGCTTAACGTGCTTTCTGAGGCACGGAGGGGACTCTGTATGAAATGGATGGTCACCCATCCACTGACCGACCGCGGCAAGCATAGTTTTACCATGACCGTTCCATCCGTACGGTTTTTATTTAGCTCATATCTTCTAACTCCGAATGTAACTCGAAATATCTGTATAGTTCTGTTTGAGTCTCAAAACTCGTACGCTCACTCATACTTAGATACACTAGGAAGAGAAAGAAAAAGAGAGCGCACGTGAAAGAAAGAGAAAGACGTATGGAGAGTAACGCAAAAATCTTATGTGGCGTTCCATTTTCTCCGAAATCACACCTACTGCAAACCGCGTTAAGGAACTTCGTTCACAACTCGAATCACATCAGTTTAGGTGCAGTGGTTAATTTTTTATCCCCTGTTCAAGTCTCAGAGGAGGTTAAAGAGTAACTAAACTAAATAACTACCATAATTATGCCTCCTTTAGGTACCCATATGTCATTCTAGAACATGCCATATTAACTTAAATCTTTTTACCCGACACAGACCTACGTCTTCAGGACACTAAAGCTAGAAAGGACGTAATCTAATAGATCCAAATTCACAGATAAGTCTGTTTCCATACAATCCAATTATTGCCACCTTTTATTACCTGGGTGTAAAAGGATTTATGAGTCCCTTCGAAATCAGGGTCTTTGTTGAAAGTAGGTTGTGGATACTGGCGACATTTTGGAAATGGGAAAATGCTTTTCGGTCTGTTCTCAGTCGAGCTGATGAAAACTAAAATTAATAATTATGAAATCCATAACTAAGACGCTTAAAAGTCGAACCTTGAACAGTCTCCAGCACATCAAATCATACCAAACTGTCAAATTTTCCCAATTGAATATGAACTTTATCCAAATATTAACACAGATGTAAAATGACTTAACCCCTTACTGCATGGATTTTTTTGGGGATGAAAAAAATATATGATTTGGTTTGACTCTAAGAGAGTCCACAAAAAATGAAAAAAAAAATTATCCCTAGTATTTTTGGAAATCATCATCTATCATTTATTTATTTGCCAACATGGATAAGGGGTACAGATGTTATAAATACATGTTTTGATAATGTTCTCCATGGGCATGCAAAATGTTACACATAAAGTACAATCATAATATATCATGCAGAAGTAATCATATTTTTAAATTGGAAAATCATTTGAACCATTTTATTATTTATTTATTATCTATGTCAAGGAGTATCTAATAGTCAATAATGAAATAAATGTCAGAGTAAATAAATAGTCAAACGTCATTCATTGTCATTAAAATAAATAAATATCATTAAAATAATATGAATTGTGAGTTTCAAAATGTGATCAACATTATTGGCCAACATTATTATGCAGGCAGAGTAATTAAAAAAAGCTTAATGTTTTTAAGTACACGCTCTTGAATCCACACAAATCCTTGAGTCTTTGTACGTAGGTCATCACATTTTCATCAAAAAAAAAAAACGGCGGAACGTGTACAGTGTCTCCGTGTTATTAATTCGAAATTATTGGTCAAAATGTCCAAATTTAATGTGGAATCTGCATTTGCCGATGTGTTGAAGAAGTTAGTATCGTTAACAACGAAAGTTACAGCTCAATCTTCAATAATTGAAGCACAAGGCAAGAAAATTGATGAACAACAAAGTCTTATTAAAAAATGTTCATCGACCATTTTTGAACAGAAGAAGGTAATTGAAGATCTATGCGCCAAAATTGAAACGCATATTATCACACCACGTACTGCAAAGAGCGAGATAGCAATTCCTATAGGCGTGCGTGCGAATGAGACAAACATAGTGTCGGAGGTAGCGGTGTCAACGGTTGACAAGTTATCGGAACGCTCGAGGCGAGCGGAGGACCGAGCCAAGAATAAGGACGTGTCTACGCTACATGAGCGGCAGCGAGTTGATAAGGAGGCGGAGGTTGTCACGAATGTGGAAGAGTGGAAAGAGGTCACAAATAGGAAGAAAAGGTCTAGGACGGAGCTCAAGGTAGTCGGTAAAGGCGGGAACACACAAATTTCGACTTTTCAAGCTATTGAAAAAAAGAAGTTTTTGCACGTATGGTCTCTTCATATAGATACATCTGAGGACGCAATAATGGAACATGTCACTAAAGTATGTGGCTCAAAGGACATCAAGGTTGAAAAAGTAATTCCTAAAACTAAAAGAGACTACTCGTCTTTCATGGTGGGGGTCCCGGAGTCAAAGTTTGAGTTACTGAACAACGGTGACAGTTGGCCTTTGAATACCCAATTCAATGAATGGGTGTGGTTTCGGACCAACCGTAAATCCTCAGATGAGTCTAAAAACCACAAATAATAGCATCCAATTATTTTATCAAAATGTACGGGGCCTAAGAACTAAAACAAGGACTCTTTGCAATAATTTGTTGGCATCAATGTATGATATTTTGGCTATAACTGAAACGGGACTTAATGCATCTATACACGATGGTGAACTAATTCCTGCTGGATTTAATGTACTGCGATGTGATCGAGCGGACGGGCGTAAGCAGGGAGGAGTATTGTTGGCAGCTAAATCGCGGTTTCAACTGACGCGTCTTCCGATCGTTAGTGTAGACGCGGCCTTATTTGAGCTAGTGTGTGCAACAATACACCTGTGTAATAATAGTGTGATTTTGTGTTGTGTTGTTTACATACCGCCAAAATGTAATGCAGAGGAGTACATGCATTTGTTTCGCATATTAGAGAATGTATGTGTAAAGTACGAGAAAGTTTTAGTGATAGGTGACTTTAATATGCCTTCAGCGACGTTGGAGATCAATAACTATTTTGAATATGTCAACGCATTTTGCGGATTTCGGCAGGTAAATGAAATACTTAATATTAATAATCGTACTTTGGATTTAGTATTGACAACGTTATTGCCGGATGACGTAAAAGTAAGTTGCGCCGACGAACCATTAGTTGATATAGACGTGCAGCACCCACCGCTGATTGTTAGCGTGATCACCAGTGGTCAACACAGGGGGGCGCCGGCGCCGTGGTTGACCCCACCACTTGGCAGTCCTTCAAATACTGGTAGTGCTTATCCCAGTTGGAATTTTAAAAAAGCAAATTTTTCGTATTTGTACAGTAACTTTCAATTAGTTAATTGGGATTCGTTATATGAGATTAAACAATCAAGTTCTGCGTTGGCTTATTTTTATAATATTGTAAACCACAATATTGATCTTTGTACTCCTAGGAAAAATAGTTTGGTAAGTAAAAGTAGTAAGTTCAGAGTTTACCCAGAGTGGTACACATTAGATTTAATAAGAGATATAAAACGAAAGTGGAGACATCATAAATTATTCAAAGTAACGTCATCTCCGAGCGATTATGAAGTGTTTAGTCGGTACCGGTCAATAGTTAAGCATAAAATCAGTTTAGCATATCAAGCTTACCAAAATAAATTACAACTTAATATTAAGGACGATCCCAAATCATTTTGGAATTTGGTTAGGACAAAGCAATCCAGACGTAATAAGCCTCAAATCGCAAAGGATGGCATAGTGTTAAAGGAGAAGGAGGCCGCTGAGTGTTTTGCTTCCTATTTCCATTCGGTGTACAGTGACACACAGCCAACGTTAGACCCAGCCGCGGCGGAGCGTGCGGGCGGGGGCGCGGGCGCGGCGCGCGTGCACATCGACCACGTGAGTCAGAATGAGTTGCGCACGGCGCTCCAGCGTCTTAAGCCCAAACAGTCGGTGGGTCCAGATGGAATACCACCTTTCATTGTCAGGGACTGTAGCTCAATCTTTCTGAAACCACTGCTACACATTTTCAATCTATGTTTACAAGAAGGACGCTATCCAGATCAGTGGAAAATGACGCGAGTTATACCGGTACCTAAGGGAGGTTCAGGGTCGGACGTTGCTGGTTATCGACCAGTGGCCGTGTTGTCGGCGTTCGCTAAGGTTTTTGAATCAGTGTTACATAAATCCATCTACACACAAGTGAGCCCACAGCTGAATGACGCTCAGCACGGCTTTCGAGTCGGTCGGGGTACGGGAAGTAACTTACTGTCGTTTGTGTCATATGTGACTCCAGTAGTCGACACTGGAGGGCAGGTAGACGTCGCGTACTTCGACTTTCGAAAAGCTTTTGATGTGGTGGATAATGATGTTCTATTAACCAAATTTGCTACTTTAGGATTTACACCACATTTACTAAAGTTCTTTGCCAGTTACCTTAGTGAGCGCCGCCAGTACGTTGAGTACGCAGGGCATAAATCTAAACCGTATTGTACGTTTTCTGGGGTAAGCCAAGGTAGTAATATCGGTCCACTGGAATTCATTATTATGGTTAATGATCTTCCTGAGGTCGTGAGGAGTGCGAGGTGTTTGCTATTTGCAGATGATCTTAAACTGTTTATCTCGGTAGCGAACGCCTCGGATTGTGACCGACTTCAGCGGGATTTCGATAGGGTGGTCCAGTGGAGCCAGGAAAACAAACTGTTTTTTAATGTGACCAAGTGTTGCGTGATGACGTACAGTCGCTCGCGCGTCCCGCTTCAGCATCGGTATGAGATGGACGGCACAGTGATGCCTCGTGTCACGCACATGCGGGATCTTGGGGTGCATATGGTAGCTGAGTTGACGTTTCGCAAGCATATTATAGAGTTATGTCGCAAATCTTTTAGAAATTTGGGTTTTATATTAAGACTATGTACAGATTTTAAAAGTATAGCAGTAGTGAAATTACTATATAATGCATTAGTTCGTAGTCATCTCGAAACCAGTGCCATTATTTGGAATCCCCATGAAGACAAATACAGTCTCATGGTGGAAAAAATACAAAATAAATTCTGTAGGTATTTATATTTTAAGCAATATGGGGTTTATCCATTCTACCCGTTAATGTATCCGAGTCTTTTTGTATTGGGCATGGTAGGGTACACTAGGCTGGCGGTTAGAAGGGATGTCGCGTTAGTGAAGTACGTGGCGAGGGTGCTGCACGGGCTGGTGCACCATCCAGATGTGCTGGAGGCGCTGCGGCTGTGTGTCCCGGACGGGTATGTGGGGGCGCGCCGCCGCCCCGCTTTGTTAGAGGTGCCAAGGTCTAGGACGAATTTACTTAAGTTTGCTCCGTTGTCAAGGGCCGCACGTTTGATAAATAATATATCATCGGAGGATATATTTCATAGCCTGCCGAAGTTTGTATCCGGAGCGCAAAAGTGCATTGAAGATGGGATATTTAGCAAAGTGTTTGAAAAAGTAATGCTTGATCAAATGCTCAGTCATTTTAACTGTCACAAAATTTTACATGATCAACAGTATGGTTTCACCAAAGGACGTTGCACTACTGACGCCGGTGTCACCTTAATCAAGCATATATTTAAGGCTTGGGAGGAATCTCAAGATGCTATTGGTATCTTTTGCGACCTCTCCAAAGCATTTGATTGCGTGAATCACGAAACACTACTCTTAAAGCTTGAGCATTACGGACTGGGTAAACTAGCGCTTAGCTTAGTAAAATCATATTTGACTGATAGACTGCAACAAGTTCAAGTAAACGGTGTAAATTCATCGGGCTTAAAAGTAAAAATGGGGGTACCGCAGGGCTCAATATTGGGTCCGTTCCTCTTTTTAGTTTATATAAACGATTTACCTTATTTGCTGAAAAATCAACCACAAATGGTGTTATTTGCTGATGATACTTCCTTGATATTTAGAGTTAATAGACGGGCACAGCGCCATGACGACGTAAATGACGCTATGCTTAAGGTTCATAATTGGTTTACTGTAAATAATTTAGTATTAAATGAGAAGAAAACTAAATGCATAAGATTCGCTTTACCGAATGTTAAAAGTAGTGAATGTAACGTTGTATTGAATAAGGATGTACTTGAATTCGTCGAAAATACTGTTTTCCTAGGGATTACGCTTGACTCAAAGCTGCAATGGGGTCCTCACTTAACATCTCTTGCAGGGCGGTTGAGTTCGGCCGCTTACGCTGTCAGAAAAATCCGGCATTTGACAGACGTGGATACCGCTAGGCTTGTATATTTTAGTTATTTTCATAGCATCATGTCCTACGGTATCTTGCTTTGGGGGCGGGCTGCAGATATTGATTCTATTTTTATTCTGCAAAAGCGGGCTGTCAGAGCCATCTATAATCTCAGCAGTCGCGAGTCTCTAAGAGAATTGTTTAAACAGATTAACATCTTGACGGTACCTTGTCAATACATATATGAAAACATTATGCATGTTCGAAAAAACCTTCATCTTTTTAATAAAATAAGTGACAGACATAGTGTTTATACTAGAAATAGGAACAAATTAGATCAGCCAAGATTCAGATTGTCAAAAGTTCATACTTCTTTTATGGGGTACTGTGTAAAATTTTATAATAAAATACCTCTTGATATTCTACAACTAAATGAAAGACAATTTAAAACATGTATTAAACGCACACTGTGTAGACAAGCATATTATAAATTAGATGACTACATCAATGATAAAAATGCTTGGCTAAATGCTGGTCCTGCTCCACAGGCAGTTTAGGGAATTTCCTAATTGGAGGAATGTTGTTTCCTACCCCTTTTTTTTTATTGACATGAGTAACGAGTATCGTTATTATTATACACAAATATATATTTTAATTACTTTTTCGACATTTTAGAAACATTGGAAACCTTAGTTTTGTATAATTTAGCAGCATTATTTCAATTTTGTAAATGTGAGTACCATGGAGCCATATTTTAAGTAAATTATTATGTGTTTGACTTAAATGAGCATGGCGGTTGAGAGAATTGTCATGCTCACTCAAATGTCTCGCTGGTGGTGGCGCGTGTGTTGGGTCATTCGGCTCCCTCTAAAATGGTTGAGCTGAATGGTGCTGATTCACGCGTCATGTTCGTGAACGGGCGCTGTCAGTAGAGATTGGTCAACTCTTAACTGCCATGGTTTTTATCTT
The DNA here is from genome assembly GCA_947361185.1 of Charanyca ferruginea. Taxonomy (NCBI): domain Eukaryota; kingdom Metazoa; phylum Arthropoda; class Insecta; order Lepidoptera; family Noctuidae; genus Charanyca; species Charanyca ferruginea. The sequence goes on along the minus strand of OX376056.1, from coordinate 13,862,560 downwards.
GATTATTTTTTATATTTTGTATTTCTAGATTACCTTCATTGTTTTCACATATAGAAGCAACAAGAATAATGTAAGCAGTATTTTGTAAAAACCTGAGTTTAAAAGAGTGTCCGTGGAGTTTCTTGCTCGTTCTTCTCCATAGAGACCTACCTACGTTTTGGAACGAGCAACTAGCTTCAACTTTCTGTCTAACTGACCGACTCCTTGACAATTCAAAAGTGCCTGTAAATGGTTTAATTGAAATAAATGCTTTGACTTTGACTTTGACTTTGATACAAATATGACTGACGGACTGACTATTGTTATCGTTAATGTGAATTATTGTTATTTTATTACTTGTGATGTATATATATATATATATTGTTATAGTTATTTTTAATATTTGTGCTATACGTTTGTTATTGTATGAGGGATATAAGTATGTGCAGTTAGTAAGTGATGAATATAAGTATGTGTATGACATCGTATTGGAATTTTCTGTAAGATGTTGTACATATTGTCATAAATAAATAAATAAATAAATAAATAAAATAAATAAAATTTTGAAGCATATTCCACCTCAAAAAAAGGTAATATCATGAAACACGACGAAGCATCACCATTGTTGCTTACAAAGACCTTTGACACCGGTGTCGATAAAAACTTACGCTTCAAGAATACAACCATTAGTTACCAAAACGATCAGTCAGTCATGTTCCAGACAAAACCCTGAACACGTTCCCATTCACAGGCATTGAAAACCGATACAGGCTTGAATAGGACCCTGCGCTTTACAAGTAATTGTCAATACCACAATGCGTGATGAATAATGTAACTGTCGGGCGTGTCGCGTTTCTCTGTCGTACGCGTCGCGGCTTGAATGTCCAGCTTTATTTGCCGTAATTAATTCGATTACGCGAAGCATTATGCGGCTGACAGCGGCGCGTGTGATAAGGGTCAACTTTTCACCAACTTATTTGTCGTATTGCTTTGTTTTTTGGGCTAATTGTCGATATTTCTAAAAATAGACCGGTGTGGGTGCTAAGAGGTTAATTAGGATGGATTGTGACGTTCTATTTTTGGTAGGATGTGGCCTACGGCTTCGCTCACGTGGAACTGAGTGTAACTTAAGAAATAAATATTGGTCTTATTTTATTAAATTCTAATTCTTTTTCTAAAATAGATATCTAGTCTAAGTTACTCCTTAGAACATCAGCAATCTGTCAATGAAAATCCCGTCAAAATCGGTCCAGCCGTTTCGGAACAAGTCGAAAGGCAAAAAAAATATTAAATTGTTTTTTTTTTAATAAAGTAACGTATTTAGTTTCGTAATTAGTAAAAAACTGTTTTATTGTGTCATTACATACAGGCACTTCAATTTTAATTATTTGTGTACACGTATAGATATTTCGCACATGAAGTATCGTCAATGCGTGTCAATGTACTTACCCTAGCATAAAAATGGCAAATATCTTCACAAACATCAAATAAAAAAGTTGCCAACAAAGTTATACCGTCTTCGATCTGATACTTGCTATCTGCTAAAGCAATATTTTTTGACACAGATTACCTCATACCTACATTACCGTAACTTTTGAGAAAATCAATATATTGTTTAGACCACCCGGTATTAAAAAAGTTACCAGTTAGAAAAGAAGTATGTACAAAAAAACCACAGCTGTTAGTTCAAAATGTAAACAAATAGAACTAGTAACAACGTTCTCTTTTAATTAAAAAAGGTGTTTTAATAAATACAGCAAGTTTTATTTAATAAAAGAGATCGTAAAGTTTGTGACGGTTTAATTTTAAATCGCGCGTAACAAACTGTTGAATGTAATAGGATTAAAATTGAAAGCAAATAGTAACAAGCAACGTCTATTTAAATAATCCCATGTCTTAAGTTTTGTGTTTTAATTAAATGTATTTAGTTGAATTTGTTGCGTTAATATGTTAATTTTTTCAATTCAAATAATAAGTACCTATGTATAAAACTAATAAGTAACTTTACTTGGCAATTTTTTTAAAAGCTTTAATATGAGGATTCCAACCAAATTATTTCCTAGAAATACTCAGTAAACTACTCTAGTTTAACAGATGCATCTGTAGGTATTTACAATTACTTATTCAATATTAAAATTCATTGTACGCTAAAGTCCTTAGCTGGTACTGAAATTAACACAAATAAAACAATGCTCGCAAATGAATTCAGAGAATACTTTATATCTTTTAATTTAATACAACATTATCTTAAATTGGTGGGATTGCACATAAAATTCGACCCTCGTATAACCAGGAATGTCACATTGCTTTCCAAGATGGCCGCCATACAAAATGGCGGGGGTTTATTGCTTATTTATTTAAATGAGCTCTAATTAGGAAGGCCGATGTGTTTTTTAGGGGAATTATTAGAAATTTATTAGGTGTACGCGACAATTATAATTGTTCAGTTTATGTAAGATTTATAATGAGCTTAATTTATAGTAACTTTTTTTCTAAATTAGAGTAATCGTAGTAAGTAAATTTTTTCTAACTTAGTAAATTATTTCATCCGTACTTTTTCATAGATGCATAACAAAATACAGGGAGGTATCATTGGTTTATATGTACTATACATATAACTCAATGGGAGGTGTATAGTTAATTTCTAAGAGTATTTGTAAACAGTCCAATGACAATGAAATAGTAAAGTTTTGTACTTACATTTTCTCTAAAATGAAATTAAGGATAGTAGGAACCTAGCTCTTAGAATAGTGTTAGTATTATGAGTTTCTGTTTAAATAAATAATTTTTCGTAAGTCCTATATTTATCGAAGTGTTAAAATTCACTACAGTCTACAAAAATAAATTGAACTATTATAACTCTGACTCAAAACTTTTCTCTCACTGAAAACAAAATTGCTTCGAAACAATCAACGAGTACAATAATTAAAGTCACAATCGCATCAAACTAATCAACAAAGCATCTCTTCAGGCTGAAACTGTGTCGCGTGCAGAAATTTCAGAAGACGCAAGATAAAGGTTCTTTCAGTGGCTGAAAAGGAATTTGAACAAAGGCAGTGAATGCGAAGCGGGCACCCGCGGACGTCAGGGCTGGTCAAATATGGAATTTTGGACGGTTTCCGTTATATTTTTGGGGATGCTTATGAATTTATCTTCCAAGGTTTTTTGTGTATTTTATTTAATAAAATACAACGAAAAGACGCATGCTGTTATTTTTGTGCGCATACGTCACTGATGGAAATTTAGAAATTTTTAAAGCTATCTTTCGCATGACTGTTTGTCACACACAGTGCTTTAAATTATCAGAAGTAAGGACAATTTTTGGTTATGGTTTATTTATTGCTGTGCAGGTCTTTACTTTAACGTCCTCAAACGGCACTTTGTCTATCATTCAACCAACTTATTGGCGTCGTATGTTTACCAAATTTATTCGAAAATTAAAAGACTGGCTTCATCCGCAGCATTGTTCCTTTTATAAATGTCACATTGTGGAATGGAATAAATGATTGAGTTATTGAATTAGGCAAAACAGTCAAATATTAACAGGCAGCGACATCTTGAGCTCAATATAATATTTCCAAACAGCCTTACTGAAGAAATGCGTCATCGACAAGACACTAGTCGACATTCGCTTAAATTACGATACAATGTTTCGCCGATAGTACTATTTTATTAAATCTCATAATGATGTAGTAAGAATACCGTGTTGACAAACATGTATTTAATTAGGAGCCCGGGGTCTCCGCAATCCCTCGTATTCTTCAATTGGATTTGTTTTATTTATTTATTTTGCTTTAGCTAACTTACTGCTAGCTTGTTAACCCTGTTATACAACATGAGGAAAATTATAGAGGCAAAAGTGCTACAATAAAACATATTTTTTATTGTTATCAAAACATTTCTTAAAATCATTTGTTTTTTTCTGCAATTTAAATGAGTGGGTTACAATAAATTAAATTAAGTAATTTAAAGTGAGCATAAATTTAAATCGTTTTCATTATTTTTTAGTTTTCTTGACACGTCAGTAGAGATTATCATTCAGTCGCAGCCACCCCTATGTTCCGTGCAATCAAGCCACGCATCCGTTCTGAAGACGGCACGTTTAAGATAGTTCGCGCGATTCACACAATGAAGTAGTTTCAACTCTCTGATCTAAAGTGCACGCCACTTCACAGCATTTATCTTATATTGTGTATTGTATGTGGCCAGTATGATTTGTATTAGCTTGTGAAGTTTTGTGTTGCAAGTAATGGATTGCTGAGGTCGAGTGATGGAATTGCTGGGTTTTTCTTTGTTTTAAGTGTACTATTTCGATGAAGTAGTAGGTTTATAGCTAAATGTTATTTATTCTCATGTACAGCAAGAAGCTTGTCGTGTTACCCACAATTTAGCTTTTAACCTCTTTTTGAGCTGTTGATTTTCTACAGATATCATTTTTATCGATATTGGCCTCCATTCGACATTTTTAATGCTTAAATCTCCTCAAGAGAACAACATTACAAAAAATGTTCCTATGCAAAACCCACACCTAGGTTGTAAATGTTAATTAAAAAAAGACAACCGCTTTTTAAAAGTTTGTTAATTTTCCACGTTTTAGTGGCTACTCATCGTAATTCACTAAGAAAGAGTAACACAAAAAAAAGAGGTCAACTGATTTTCCACTCTTAGAGGTGGAATATTTTCATGAAATTTATAACGGGACCACCCCAGAGACTTTTCAATAAAAAAATATTTTCAAAACCGATGTACAGCAATTGCCGAGAATATTATGTGATATACCTACATACAAAAAAAAAACAGTCAAATTAAGAACTTCCTCCTTTTTTAAATCAGTTACAAACATATCATAGGCAAATAGTTGTCATTCTTTTTTACCACAACTTTCTTTTTACTGCAACAAATCTCCCATTAGACCTCGCAAGCTGAGCTAAGTGTCCATTGTCATTACACACCATTGTCATTACACTTAGTTGGCAACTCCACCATGTTTACCGGTCATTGTCAGCTGTGAGTAACAATAACGTTAGGAGCTTGGCAGAGCGAGTAGGTATGAATGAATTTTACTATTTAGCATTAGGGAATGTGTATGTCTGTGATTTGTTGTCAAAAAAATAATCGATTTCAGACCCTAACTAATTATCTATTTTTTTGACGTGAAAACGTCTTATAAATCCATCAACACCGGCTGCACGCACGTAAAAGTGTCACGTTCCGCCTGAGCCTGAGCGTGCAAGTGAGAGCGTGGTACAAGCGATAGAGAGGCTTGATCGGCCCAAGCAATAAGCTCCGCCCACCTCGACGGAAGCCATTATTTGCTTGTTATATATGTTGTTAGCCATTATGTTTCTTTATGACGTTATCACATAAAACTGTCGTACGTAAACCGACTTTACAGACAAACAATTTTTTTTATTTGTTTAATTGTATCACCACTCATAATGAGTTTTTTTAATGGACCTAACATTTTAATCATGGTCAGTTTTGACTTCGCTACTAACTGGTTGTGTACAATTTAAATTACTGTAAATATTTTTTTAAACTATTATAAAAAAACGATAAACTTATGGACAGCCGGGAGCTAGGCTTATTAATGGGGTCATGTTGGGAACACCTCGGTTACGTAACACTAAAAACGTCCAACGCACTCTAGGGATCTCCCGCGGTGCCTCGCAACCGAACTTGCTGATTGGCTAAAAACTAAAACCGATTGCACTCACATAAAACTCTATAACTATCATCTAAATGGCTTTATTACTATTGCTTTCACTTCTAAACGGAAAGTCGTAATCGATAAAGACTCGTCGGAAACAATATTTTTCCTTAATGCTCCGCTTACGTTCAAAGCCGTCTTCTGATTACCTTCCCTGTCAGTTTTGGGCTTGGAGGATATCTTCGGAGATAATACTCTCTTAGGAAGCTCAGCGTAATTATTATTGGTTCTACACAATACGTTTTTGGAGGTTAAAGAATTCGTTTAGTGTATAGCGTGTTAATTTACATTTCTATTTTAAACCTGCCTTTGCCCGCGACTTTGTCTGCATAAATGCCGGATATGGCGGATGCAGACGAAGTCACGGATTAATACATTTTATTAAATTCGGTTCAGTTTTAGGTGTGAAAGCGTAACAAACAATAAAACTTCTTTTGCATTTATAATGGACTTATAATAGACATTAGTATAGATAACAATTAGGAATAACGTAGCTTTTTAAGAGCGAAATAATTTTCAGTATCGGTCTAGTACTATTATAATTTACATTTAATCAAATTGTACATGCCTTGTAATTTTTGAATAAATATTATTATTATAATAGTTTCGGAGGTTATCGCGTTCAAATAAAAAGAACAAATTAACTCTGTAGCGTTATAACCACAGATATAGATAGACCTAGATAACGCAAGAGCAACTACTTCGCGTGCCTAGTTTCGTGCCTAGCTTACGTGCAAAAATCGTAAGTATAAAAAAAGTAAACGTTTCCTTCCATCGGTAAGTCATTTTGTGATTAATATCATGCGTAATTAATTCAAAAAACAATTATTTTTAATCTAATACCCTCAGTAATACCTGGTAATACCAAAGGACATGTTAGGTTTTTGTATGGAGGCTGGGATTTAATTCGGAGCTGCTGTGAACAGGGAAAAGATTATATTTTTATGAAAGTACATAAATTAAGACTACTTTATGTATATTTTTTATTTTTTTTAAAAGCACGCTTCCTCAATTATTATATTTTTAATTAATTGTAATTTAAAAGTAAATTGCAACCCTCGGTATTTATTGATTTTGGCAACACTTTTCGGTTGGATGTCATTATTGTCATTATGAAAAGTGTAAACGTCAATCAAGTGTCAAATTCAATTATAATTGCGTACCTATGCGCGCCCTATTAGTATTATCTCTGCGAATGCGTCTGTGGTTTGCGTTACAACAACGGAACGGACACAAGTGATTTGTTTTTTTTTTGTTTTTGTTGTGTTATTGATGTTCTAGTTTCTTGTAATCTTTAAGTTATCTTTATTTGACCTGGCTTTTAATTTGGATTCTTTCCTGCACAGTTTCTTGATAATATAATTATAAGGGATGATGTTGAAAATTAAGAGGTAGAATAAAATACAGTCAAATATAAATAAATGCATTACTTTTATTTCTCTACCTAATACACAAAAATGTTCACCTATTCTGACCTGCTGGAGCGACTATTTACAAAAGATGAACAACACGCGTAGCATGACCACGCTATGTCTACGGAAGAATAGACATACTGACAGGAAGAATAGACAAACTGTACTGACTTGTCTATTTTTGCTGTCGGTATGTCTATTCTTCCGTAGACATAGCGTGGTCATGCTACGCGTGCAGGTCCAATCCATTTAAGTCTGTCTGTATCTGGACTGTTTGGTTTACTGGCCTGCCTTGGAGGAGACGTAAAACCATCAGTAATCATTTTGCAATTTACTGAATTCATGATGATAAAGTCATAAAGTCCCAAATTGTAGGAGAAAATAAGGATCTTTGATACAAATAAATTCATACACTGTTTTAAGCTTTCACGGTTTAGAACTAAACTTATATTGTCACACGGGATATCTTCCGTGATACGCGATCATGGCGCTTGCCAGCGTTGAAATATCGGGAGCTCAAAACAATGAACAATCACGGAAGATATCCCCTATGTGACAATATAAGTTTATATAAATTCATTACCTATCCTTATCATAAACCATTTACTGTTATTGAAAATAATAACATTTCTGCGTTAATACAACTTCGCTATTAAAAAATAAATTCAATCCATTACTGGCCCCTTGCTGGGCACGGGCCTCTTAGAGTGAGAAGGGTTAGGCCTTAGTCCACCTCGCTGGCCTGGTGCGGGGATTACACACCTCAGATGATGATTTTACTAATATCAAGTAGAAATTACAAATATTAAACCTAAATATTCATAAGCAAACGGAAAAATAGCGATTCTAACAATGAGACAAGGGCTTGACAAGCGATCGACATGACAACTGACATGTGTGGTGTGACACTGACAACCTTACTGACACAACACAGTTAATGTTTTCATAGATTCCGGAATCAATGCCATGCATACAAATCATGGAGATAATTCGTCGGTTTTATAGCCATCTAATAATGTTTAAAAATATTTTAAATAACAATAAGGTGTTTAATGTACTTTAAAAATGTTATTTAACCCTTTTTTCTTTGTTTCAATGTACAAAAATAATATTACGATACAAAAAAATATCTGGATTTAAAATATTTATTTATTAAATAATGGTGCTTTTAATTTTTTTTTTGTTTTTGTTAGGCCAGCTTGAATAATTTACTCTATCAGAAAAACCACACATGATAGATGTTCGAAAAAAAAAATATTTTAAGCCCATTTCATAACATGTCCTTTAAGAAAAACAAAACATTGTGACGTCGTAATAGGTAGTCAAAAAATGGCACGCTTGGTTTTCATACAGACCGTGATACCTGCGTTATCTAGGATCTATCTATATCTGTGGTTATAACATTACTATCTCTTGCCCGGGACTTCATCTGCGTGGAGTTTTCTACGGATCCCAATTTTTTTAGTAATAAAATGTAGTAGGTAGGTTGTAGTAGTAGGTAGATTCAGGGATAACACTCTCACTTTTAGCGAAACCATTTTCAGAATCACGGTCAAAAATAAAATAAACGTTTCTTCTTTTGTTTTATTTAATACTAGCTTTTAGCCGCGACTTTGTCCGAGTGAATGTCGGTTATCGCGGATGCAGACGAAGTCGCGGATTAAAAAGTAGCCTATGTCCTTCCCCAGGATTCAAGTTACTGTCTTCATAACACATTTCACCAACAGCTTCAGCCATTTTATTATGAAAATGTAACAGACAGAGATACTTTCGCATCTATGATATTAATAAGTATAGATATAGATTAAAGTATTTTGTCAAAAAACGAGCAAAATTTTAACAAAAAACACGCCCGTGTAAAGACAAAGATGGATGGTGTTTAAAACACCATTAATTTCCTCCCCCATGAACGTCACGGCAGCAGGTGGGAGCTTAATATCTCGATATTCAACACCATAGCACACCATAGAATGTCGTACACGAGCACACGGCTATGGGAATTTGATGGAAAATTCTCCCATCGCTGTGAATAAATAATGAGGAGTATTGCTGATCTACGAAGATCAAAAGAGATGATGTTTAATTCATGATTTTGTATTGGGAAATTGGAATAAAAGACGTCTTAAATAAATTATGAGTCTACTTTGCAAATTAAAAAAGTAAAAGTAAAAAATCGTTTATTTTCCACACTAATTGAAACAGTACAGACATTATTAAAATAAATGGAGTGGACTGGAGCCTAAACTAGGGCAGCCCTGTATTTCAGGACTCCAGGTCTTCCTCCCACGGCGAGTGAGTACAAATTATTAATGAATAACAAGTACGGAATGTTAATAAATATGTCGGCGTCAGGTATGGCTGAGCGGGAAGCGCCGACATCGTTTGGGTTCGGTGGTGTCGGGTTCATTGTAAAATAACAATATTCAATGCAATACTAACTACCTTACTTTATTAAATGTGATCGTACAATACAATTCAAATAGGTAAACCGACAGTTTCGTATTAGGCGAGTGTCCTGCTTGGTGTCTCGAGCAAAAGTGAGCTTGCCACGGTTCCCACTCTCCAACACGACTCTGTCCACATGGCGCCATTTTAACCGACAGCTGACGTCACGGCGTTTACCATTTCTTCTGTAGGTACTACAATAATCAATTCGAATCCTCTTTATCGCTAAATTATCGCTTGCTGCGACACGGCCATACTGACACGTCACACGTCCTCGTGTGTACCTGTGAACAATGTTACCAAATGTGAGGTATCACAACGATCTCGGCTAACCTGGCCATAAGTTTTATCAAGAAGAACAATAATTAACCAAACAAAATCCATTTGTTGACAATATTAGGCTCGGCCTACCTGACTAATTGTCTATCTCAATAAATAAACTCGCATCAGAAGGAATACTACAGGTTTCATAAAGGTAAAAAATTAAAGGAACTGAATCACAATATTAATGCACCCAGTATTAACAATAGTCAACGTCATTCTCGCTGGTAATCTGTTATGAAACAGTGGATCAGTAATAGCCCTTCTCGCTGTCATGCCTTACATACATGGGACAATACCAGTTCTTCTCTCTGGCAAGCCCAGTATCAAACGGCTAGTATCAGTCCTTCACACTGATAAGCTCAAAACAGAATGGACATTACTGGTCCTTCTCTTCGGTAAGTCAAAAGTATAGACAAAAGACATACATTGTGCATTAACATTTAGAACGAGTTGATGGGCCTTCACCCGCATCTTCAACATCTAACCCTTCACTAATCACGTCTAATTCGTGAGAGTTATCACCTTGTGGCATCCTTCTTATGCGGTCATAAGCATACTTTTATGTTCTGTTACAGTTCAGTGCTTATAAATTATAGCGATCACCGCCAAGTAAAACTATGACCTCAAACTTTACGTAATTTAAATTTCCAAAACCAAAACGACGACGACGACGACGTTCCAAAACGAACAAGCAACTAAACTTCAACCTTCTGACTGACTGACTGACTCTTTGACAATTCAAAAGTGCCTGCAAATGGTCCAATTGAAATAAATGCTTTGACTTTGACTTTACTTCAACTTCGACTTTGGCTTCGACTTCGACTTTGACTTTGACTTCCACTTCGACTTTTTCTTCAACGTCTACTTCTACTTCGACTTCTAAATTTGCAAGAAATACTCTCCTTCATTAAAGAACATTCAAAGCCAGAATCAAAATCAAATTTGAAACACTCACTTTCATATTCGTTGCCGCTTGTTTTCTTATCTTATTAATGCCAAAAGGTTTAATGGCCTAGTTACGCATCATATCAAAAACCTAAATAGGGCTTGCCCTTAGTACACGAAATAGACACGTTAATTGTAAAACTAAGTTTTAAAATAAGTCCGCTAATGATCACATTATATTTCAAACAATAACCGTGTAACACATGAAATAAAAATCGTAAAAGATTACCACCAATTAATACGTCACAAAGAATTTGTTCAGTAGGTACAGTCTGCTTTAGCAAAACCTATACCCTGAACAAGCAAATGTAGGTATGTTTACCTACGAAATTACGGCTAACAGATTGCTTAACAAGAGAGCATTCGGTACCAGAAACAAAATAAAAATAATACGACTCACCAGATTCGGTAGATAATAGATCAGTAGCTGGCTTAATGGTACAGCTATCCGCTCGTTTTTCAACTTTACTTTTAACGGAGTCAGCCTCCTTCTTTGGACAGCGTGTAGCGATGTGCCCCGGCTTGCCACAGAAGGTCATCACAGGTCATCGGCGTCGATACTTTCTTAAAAACGCAGTCTTTGGCCCGTTGCGATCCATTATTTCCTGAAAACTGAGATTGAGAGTTAGCAGAAGAATCGCGATAGCTTTTATTCGAACATTCATTTGCCTTATGGGCCAGATTGCCACAGTTGTAGCAACACCTTGACATGCCAGGTTATTCCAGGTAAAGTATTCTAAGCTAACCAAGAAGCAGTCGACCCCTTAATTAAGGGCTTTACTCGTTGTAATAATTAATCAACTGCTAGATTTTTGTTTAATGCACAAATTAAGGGTATTGCATTAAACTCTAGTATCACTATCTCGAAACTCGGGATTAAATTCAGGTCAAGATAGTTTATTGTATTCTGAACTAGGATCTTTAATCGTGTGAATGAATTTCATTATTTGGCGTTGCTGCTTTTCGAATAAAATTTTCAAACAGTTTTTCACTTGATAATAAATCAACACTCTGACCTTTAGATTGTTCCTGCGACGTTCCGTTAGATGCTATGTGATTTTTGCGATAGTTCACCGCCTTATGCGCCGGTTTACCCGCAGTTGATTGAGTTTTGATGTTTCGATCACTTGCATCATATTCCTTAGCTGCATCTCGAATATTATGTGCGAGTGGGTTTCAGATCCCGCTTCTGATGTCGGCGTCAGGTATGGCTGAGCGGGAAGCGCCGACATCGTTTGGGTTCGGTGGTGTCGGGTTCATTGTAAAATAACAATATTCAATGCAATACTAACTACCTTACTTTATTAAATGTGATCGTACAATACAATTCAAATAGGTAAACCGACAGTTTCGTATTAGGCGAGTGTCCTGCTTGGTGTCTCGAGCAAAAGTGAGCTTGCCACGGTTCCCACTCTCCAACACGACTCTGTCCACATGGCGCCATTTTAACCGACAGCTGACGTCACGGCGTTTACCATTTCTTCTGTAGGTACTACAATAATCAATTCGAATCCTCTTTATCGCTAAATTATCGCTTGCTGCGACAAATATAATTATATTGTGTCTGTTTGTGTGAGTGCGTGTGTGTGTGTTGTATGTGTGTGTGTGTGTGTGTGTGTGTGTGTGTTGTGTGTGATAAGTGGGAGTACGGTTGCGCGCATCTGTTTTTGTGGGATTATGTACATAATATGTATGCGTGGTTATGCATGACTGTACTTTAACTGCTCTTGATTTACAACTGACAGAACAGAAAAGTTATTTAGAAATTATAAGTAAGGATTCCGTATCATTATAATTTAAATTCAGAAGATATTTTTGGAGAATAGATTTACATTCATGCGAGGTTTTTGGGAATATGTTTAAATGAGAGTTGAGTTTATTATATATGTCGGAGATGGTTTTTAATCTCAATTATTATTGTGGGTAAAAAATTAACTAAATTTGTTATGATTTGTTTCTCTTATTATCAATTTAAGTGATTTTAGTATCAATTATTGTCTATTAATTCGAAATATGATTTATTGAGTACTCACTGTATGCACACTGATTTGTGGTTACTTTATTTCGATAATTGTTATCGATGGTTTTATTCAAAACAATTGTTGACACGTTACTTTGAATGTAGAACGAATTACTTTATGAAATCACTATTGTTTATTCATGACAATTACTAGTGTGTTATTTGATTGCTTTATAATTAAATCTTATTAGATTTAGTACATTGTAGTGTTTTGTATCAAGTAAACGCGTGACGCACTTCCGTGCGCCATTGGATAGACTTGTATGGAGAGGTTGCAAGGTGGGGGGCATCGCCTTATAAAAGAGCGTGCACTCCGTAAGTATGGCAGTCGATCCTCGGATTCGACTCAGTAAAGAGTTCCTGCTCCCGACAAAACTGTCGGTTTACCTGGTACAGCGCTGCTGTATATTCACATAGCTGTATAGGCTTGCTGCTAGCGAGCGATACACTTTGTATTTGGGTGGCTTATGCTACTGTACGAACTATAGACCTTAAGGGTTTGTTCGTTTATCATTGGGTGGCTTAGGCTGCTGTACGAACTGTAAACCTTAAGGGTTTGTTCGTTTATCATTGGGTGGCTTGGCCACTGTACGAACTGTGGGACCTTAATGGTCTGTTCGATTAACTGTATTGTTGCTGTACCTTTAACTTACTTTATTCTTGTTACTGATTACCATTTGTATTATGTTTTCTTTACTAATAGTGTGTAATTGTTTTTACAGGTCTTGTTTATCGATAATGGGATAATGGGAACGCCTATAGTCCTGACGATGTACTATACCGCTCGGCGCTCCTCCTCGATCGCTCACTGACGATCCGACATATAAATAAGGGGCAAGGAAACCCGAGTGTCTCCTGAAGAAAGCAGTTGTGTTTAGTTGCCTTGCATATTCTGTTATTTCTTCGTGCAGGATAAGTTAACTTAGCATCGTAGGTTAGTTCTCTATGTTTACGGAGTGTAGTGTGAAGAATGAATAGTTGCCTCACCGTCAAGACATTGCAGTCCTTGTATAGACTCATTGTGGAATAAAGAAAGGGTTTTCTGAGCATTACTTTGAGTAACGACCTTTGTGCGCGTTCAACTTTTATGATTTTTGTCTTGCATGTCCCACCCCATACCGGAATACAATAACTCAAGATTGATTAAACCAAGGCAAAGTAAACGGTTTTTAACATCTTAAACTTGAGTACGTTTCTGAGCTTTTTAAAAATCCATATCATTTTACGCGTACGTGCAGACAGCATATCTAGGTGTGCATGCCATGAAAGGGTATCATCTATTTGAGTGCCGAGATATCTAATATTGGTGGTTTTTACTAGTGGTGCGCAAGAGCAAGTTAATGACTGGATATTTTTACAGTTATGTGCTTTTAAAGTTAAGTTATTTGGTTGTGTTGTTTTATTTATCGAAAATGTTATATATTTTGTTTTATTGACATTTAACGTTAAAAGATTTTTATTTAACCACAGTGATGTCTGATGGAGTCCTTTTTCGGCAAGGTACCGTGCCTCAACCCAGGAATCTCCCTGAAATATAAGCGCCGTGTCATCCGCGTATGAGAATATTTTTCCCTTTGACGGTTCATATTGGCAAAGTTCGTTGATATATATCAGGAAGAGACCCGGGCCAAGCACACTTCCTTGAGGAACTCCACAGGTGATGGGGAGGGGGGAGCTAATGTAATCGCCTATCTTCACAGATTGGTACCTATTGGTAAGAAAATCTTTCATGAGTTGAAGAGGGAGGCCGCGTATGCCGATCGCTTCGAGTTTCGTCAGAAGTAGATTAATTGAAATAGTATCGAAGGCCTTGGCTAGATCCAGAAAAACTCCCGACACATTTCCGACCCTGGTCCAAGCTACTTGCTACATAATTTGTAAGCTGTATCGCCGCATCTTCTGCAGATTTATTAGGTTGGAAACCATATTAGGGATGGTGCGTATATACTGGTACAGGTATAAAAACCCAGTATGCGTTTACCAGTACGCAGACCGGGTATGAACAGCAGAGACCCGGTTCGTACCCGATAGGTATAATGTCGAGCTACGCGCCGAACTAAATCGTATTTATGACGGTACGCGGCACCACGTACTTATTATTATCTACACCACTCAGTATCGGGTATGACGTCATACCCAGTCGGGTGCGGCGGCCCAGTAGTTCATAGAGTCCGTCCAACAAAAAAAGTCCCGCGGAAATACATGGAACTAACAAGATTTGTTAGAGAATAGCATACAGTCGCATAGAAACTAGCGCCGCGCGTCGCGTCTGCGGAACTTCTTTCGTTGGACGGACTCTCGCTCGGCCGCCCGCCGCAAAGTTACCCGAATGGTTACGGCGCCTCCCGAATACTCCCGATGGAGCCTGTATTGAAACGTAAGATTTTAGGCATACCAAATATTTCGTTGATACAAATTTGTTCTTTATTTCTATCACAGTTAGGAAGTTAATTACGTAATAATAATAAAGAGTAGTATTTATTTTGAATTACTTTTTTTTCCAGAAAAAGGGTTTTACGATAATATAGATAGAGGTGATTTTGGAGTACTTATGAAATGTTTTAAGATGTTTTTAGGTATAATAAAATTTGTACTTGAATCGACAATAATAATATTATTATTTTCAACTTTTTTGATTTTATTTGATTTTATGTCAGTTCACAGTTTACTTTCACTTGTGATAGCTGATTGAACTACCTATTGACTTTGAATTTTTGGCGCGTTCTAGCAGTTATCGTGTTGCTGTGTTGTTGTTGTTGTTTTACTTGTTGTGTTGTTAGTTTTCGTTTCGTTTCCTGTGTAATAGGTATATATAGTTTTGAAAAGTTTTTGTGTAAATATTAGCTGATAAGTGTTATTGTATAGACTTTTAAAGATGCCTCCTAAAAAAGTGTTGCCTGGGATCACTTTATTGATAAGGGTGACTACAAAGCCGAATGTAAAATGTGTAAAGCGGTTTTCTCGTATAAGTCAGGAGCGACAAACCTAACAAAACACATTCAGCGGAAACATCTCGCTGTCAATTTAGTTAGGAGGGAACAAGGTGTGGATCGAGGGGAAAATCCAGCCGAAGAAGCACAAGTGCATGCACCAGCAGTACCTCAATCTAGCACGAGTACCGTCGCCGGTACTGTCTCCCATCTTACACCTACGATGAGAATTAGTAATCCATCCAGCATATCGGCATTTCTCCGCCGCGATTGCAATAAAATAAAAAAAGAAATCGATAATAATAATAATAATAATAATAATAATTTTTTATTAACTCTCACAGTATAAAACCCTAAGATTACAGTTTTTTTTTTTACAGTAATTGTGATTTTATAGTCACAGTACGGATCGCAACCGGCATCTTAGCTAGATTACAGTGTAACCTGTGTGAAAGATGCCAGTCCCATTCCCCTTTACAAATGTAAACATTTTCACAAGACGTTCAAACTGTTTATGCAATCTAAAATTTATTAACAATGTAAGGGAAAGGAGAAAACAAAAATGTTAAAATATACAAAACTAAAACTAAAAGAAAACTTTCTATAAATGCATGAGCAAGTGAGCGTGTTAATGAAGGTGTGTGTAAGTGAGAGTTAGAGTATGTGGGTGCGTGAACGAGTGAGTGTGTGTGAAAGAGTGTGTGTGCGTGTGCGTGTGAGTGTGTGCGTGCGTGCGTGTGTGTGTATGCGTGTGTGTGTATGTGTGTGTGTAAGTGTACTACACCATTGTACTTAGGAGGTTTTCCGTCTCTTGATATGTCATTCTTTGAAGATATTTATTAATTATATTTTTACAATCGCGGCTTGAGAGTTGGTAAATAGGAAGCAGTTTATTCAATTTGTTGTATAGTGTTGGTGCAAGAAAATAATTGAACCTACTCGAATGGGTAAAGTTACTTTTCCTAGTTTCGCAAACTATGTCTTTCCGCCTTTTTAAGATTTTTTTGAATGGGGTCGCACCATGCTGACTTATGACAGTTTTTGCTATGAAAAGTTGCCTTACAGTCAACACTTGACAACGTTTATAGAGTTCGGTAGTAGGAAACAAATAGTTTTTAAAATTGCTTACTTTTAGGATAGCCCTCTCTTTCTAATTTTAATAGCCTTGTTTTTGGCGCACCACCCCAAGTCGATATACAATAACTCAGTAGCGATTGGCACAGTGCAAAATAGACTTGTTTTAGCAATCGTGCATCAGCTACGTGTCGTAGGGTTTTGAATATGTATATTAACTTTCTGACTCTATTTTGTAAAAGCTCAATGTGGAGTGAAAAGGAAAGATTATTGTCCAGTGTTATGCCAAGATATTTGGTATTAGTGACTTGAGCTAATCTGGGACATTTACAGACCTGGTCGTGGGGCACCAAGCACGAATGCGCGACAAGATATAGTGAGGGTGGAGGTTGGGTGGTCTGACGGAAAGAGAATGTCATGTAGTTGGTTTTGTCAGTATTGAGGGTCAGAGAGTTTCTAGCCAACCATTCCTTAATTGTATTAAAACCGTATTGAGCTTTGTTAAAGACTTCTGGCCATGAATCACCTCTAAACGAAAGTGCAGTGTCATCTGCGAACGCGGTTATCTTTGTGTCATTTAACTTTATCTGGCAAAGGTCGTTTAGGTACACTAGGAAAAGCGTCGGCCCGATCACACTTCCTTGTGGAACTCCGTATGTGATTGGCAACTCATCACTTACATAATGATTAAATTTAACACATTGGGTTCGGTTATGAAGGTAGTCCCTTAAAATATCCAGAGATACACCTCTCACACCAATCTTTTCCAGTTTGTGAAGCAGGAGGGGGGTAGAGACTGTGTCAAATGCCTTAGCCAGATCCAGGAATATAGTGAGGACCTTTTTCTTTTCGTCTAGGTTTTTGACTATATGATTAGTAAGGTCTAGTACTGCATTTGTGGTGGACATATTTCGTCTAAGCCCGTACTGATTTGGTGACAATAAGTTCTTGTCTTCCAGAAATTTGATCAGTTGTTTATTAATTATCCGCTCCAAAATTTTGGACAGTATAGACAATACGGCTATCGGACGGTAATTGGCAACACAGTCTTTACCCCCACTCTTGAAAATAGGATGGATAAGTGACTTTTTGAAACACGAAGGGAAATTACCTGTTTCGAGACAGAGGTTAAAAACATAAGTTATGACTGGGATAAGTAGGTCTTTATATCGCTTAAGCAGAACTGTAGGAATGTTGTCCCATCCTACAGCACAGTCGGATCTTAAAGACAATAATATTGATTCAACCTCACTGCAATCGGTTGGTAAAATAACAAAAGAGTTGCAGGACGAGTTATCAGAGGCATTTACTTGGGATTTTGGTAGGGGGTGGGGGGATTGTATTTTAGCTGCGAGGTTTTTGCCTATGTTCGCGAAGTAGTCGTTTGCTTGATTGACAGAGTGCTCAGGGGATGTAGAAGTGTGTAGTAAGTCAGTAGATGAGGATTTAGATTTAACACAGTTAGTTACGCGTTTTATTACCTGCCAAA